>JAGDQP010044066.1:1031-16022 GCA_022664845.1 Lepisma saccharinum
TAGCGTTTTTGATATTTTCCAATCCTGGGGTATGAAGCCTGTACGTAGGATAAATGTATATATTATTGCCAGTAATTGTATGAAAGATGCGGGAGCTTCTTTGATATGACGATAGCTTATGTTGTCTATGCCTGGTGCGGAGTTTCGTTTGTTAGCTATGGATCGATTGATTTCGTCAGTGGTTATTTCTTCAGTGAGAGGATTAGTTTCTGGCAGCGTATGACTGATATTGGGTTGAAGTGCTGGGGATTCTGGATTTAGCCGATCTACTGGGTGGCGATATGGGTTTTGTTGAGGAGGTGGTGTGAATACATCTTGTAGGTATTCGGCAAAGGCGTCGGCTTTTTCTTGGTCCGTTGTTAGTGGCATGTTATTCTGTAGCAATGCGTATGGGGTTGAAGTGTATTGGCCGGTAAGCATCTTAAACCTTTTCCAATATTTGGTCGGGTGACTCGTTTCTCCTAGTGAGTTGCAGGTTTTAATCCAGCTTCGTAGTTTGTAGGCTTTTAGGTAGTTGGTGATCGTCCTTTGAAGCTGCCTATGGTGACGTAAGGCTTCTAAGTTGCCGGTACGCAGATATTCTTTGTAAAGTTGTCTGGAACGTTTTATCATTGGTGGGTACTGTGGTGGTAGTTTTGGCTTAGAATTTGTAGTTGAGTATGTTGGGATGTGTGCTTTGCTTGCATCTTTGAGTGCCATTGTCATTCTGTCTACGGTCCAGTAGAGGTCTTCTTCTGTTACAGGTGCAGCTAGGTGACCGGTTTCTTGCTCTATTGTTGTACGGTACTTGGTCCAGTTCGCCTTATCAAAGCGAGGAATTGTGCGTAGAAATGGCTTTTGGTTTTTGGTGGCTTGATTATGGCAGTTTAGTGTAAGCTTTACTGGATCGTGGTCGCTTCCGATAGTGTCTAGTACTTCTATCAGACAGCGACTTGAAAGGTTAGATGATGTTATTACTATATCTGGTGTGGTATTGCTAATGGGTCGTGTGTGGCGAGGTAATTTGTGGATTTCGCCAGTAGTATTGGTAGTTATAAAGTTGCTGAATCTGGTCTTCTGGCGGGCTGTTCTGCTGTGAAGGTTTATGTCAGCCATGATAATATAGTTACGGAAGTTGTTTGATATGTACTGAAAGAATTCATATGGTATTGGATGTGTGGGTCTGACATATATTGTGGCTACTGTGATATATAGAGATTTAAAATACAGTGTTGCGATGAGATGCTCCGGTAGATTTGCTATGTTAGGTTTGTATAGCCTATAGGCTATTGACGCCTGGAAGCCTAAGAGTACCCCGCCGTTTGCCCTTAGTGCATTTGTCTTGCTCTCATTTCTTATAATTTGGTTATTTCTTATTTTGCATTGCATTTTTGGTGTTAGGTTGGTTTCATTTAGTAGGAAGGTATTGATGTTCTCATCCAGTAGGAGTTGATCGAATAGTATTTTGTTCTTAGTTACTGATCTTATATTCATGAATAAGAAAGCAAGAGCCATGGCGAGGAAACATACAAGTTTATTGCGGCTGTGTTTGGCTTTATACTGTGGTTTCATAATGCGATGCATGGAAGTGTACGTACGGTCCAGAGTATGTAGCATTGAAGTTGACTTGGAGTATGGCTTTTGCTGCATATTGTACTTGTTGCAGTATATGAGGTCTTAAGAACGGATGTATATTTTGTAATGCCATGGTTATGAAGCCAAGCATTTGTTCTATTGTCACTGGTTGGTATATTGAAGTGGGTTGAGCTGATGTGGATGTAGTTTGATCTGTTTTTTCATGCGTTCTTACTGGTACTACAAGATGTGGTTTTTGTTCTTCAGGTGCTGGTTTTGCTTTACACTTGTAGCTGTAAGTTGGGTGTGGTTCATTGCATTGTGAGCATTTTGGTTGTTCCTGTAAGTTTGTACATTGTCGGGTATTGTGTGGCCCAGCGCAGAATCCACATTTCGGTTGTTTTGTACATTTGGCTGTCGTGTGCTCATTGTACGTTTGGCACTTTTCGCAACGTATGAGTTGTGGTTGAGTTGTTTGCGATGGGTCTACCCGGTGTCTTTTCCAGTATATCATAGCCCCGTTAGTTAGTAAGTCATCTATGGTTTCTTGCGATTTGGTGAGTACCCTTACCATGTAGGTTGGTCCTGCTTTGCACATGATGCGGATACATTTGATAATAGAATATCCTTCTTGCTGTAATTCGTTATGTATCTCATCGTCTGTGTATGATGGTAGAACTCCACGGATTACCACTGATAAAGCTGGTGCTGATCTAGGAGGCGGCATTTGTCTCGGTTCACGTTTGTCAAGCTGTGTGATCTTTGCGCTTTTCCCGAATATTTCAAATGAGCACTTGTCCCTAATAGTTTTCAGTAGGTTCGGGTCAGGAGATTTCAGAATGTAGCCGTTCCTAGTTGGGATGATTTGATTTATTGCTGCTCGTGGTATGTATTTAGTCAGCTGGAGAAATATCTGTTTGTTGTTTTGGAATTTTGTGTCGAAGTTTGATAGCAGGAAATTATAAATCTGAGGTTTGTTTGTCTCATTTTCATTTCCGAGTTCCATGTGCAGGTCGCTCTCATTTGAGGACTCACTCAGATTATGCTGTCTTTCGTTTTGAACAGGAGACCTTGAACGTGATCGATGAGATCTACTTTGAATTTTCCGCTTTTCTATTACTGCTGATTGGTGAGGACCTAGTACGACTTGAGGAAGTCCGGTGTGCACAGTAGGTATGTTAGATGCCAATGTTTCGTCCATTTTACGAGAGCCAGGTGTCGTCATATTTGAGATCAGTCCGGGTGCTTACTTGGTTATAAATTGAACAATATGTGCAAAGTCACAACAGATATTAAAATGATATAAATTTTATACGTAACCAAACTCAGAGTCCAATGAATAGCTAAGGTCAGAATATTTGAGATAGAATTTTAACTAGCCAAACTAATAGCCAAAATCGATGTCCAGAAAAATAGCGAGGTCAGAATATAGGAGATTAAATCGATCCAAATCGTTAACCAAAATCAGAGTCCTTAGTAATAGCTTGTGTCAGAATCCTTATACCAGTAACTTATAAATTATATAACCAATAAACCAAAATCGTAAACCAGATTAATAGCCTAAGTAATCGTAATACTAATAGTAACCCTTAAATAACTACGGAGTCGGTGTATCTTTCAATTGCTCAGCAGCAATAACGTTTTTTGACTGGTGTCTCCCCAGTAAGATGTCAAAGCAGAACCTGCTCCGCCAATTTATGCTAGTTTGTACAATAAACTATAGCAAACATTGTATTTTAACACTTAATTATTCACAAACTATGAATAAGTAATTAACAAAATGTATTTGTCAACGACCAAGTATCTTTGTCCCTTTACATGATGTTAGACAATTATTAATAATAACTAAAATAGCGGACAAAACAATTTCCCAATGTTCACAATGCCGCACGCCATCTGTGGCGCACACTGGTGACGACTGCCGCTACTTCTTCTGGAAGCATTACCCGGTGGCTGATACAAGTTCAGGTAGACAATATGCAGGACAATCAAGGTTAATTGAAGTATCGATCGATCTTGATGAAAGAGATAAAGATATAAGAAAATATGGAAGTAGATAGAAATTAAAAGCAGCATGTTATGAGTGTAGACTCGATTTTAGGTTGAATCTAGATGTAGACCTAGCTTGCTTGTCAGGGAGATTGAAGAAGCTGAATGTGGAAAAGACAACGAAAATTCAAAAAGGGTAAGAAAGAAGAAAGAGAAGAAAGATAGACAAAACTATAACGATGTTACATAGACACGGGTAATTAAGCAAGGTAAAACAATTTGGTCTTTATAGAAGCAAAGAGTTATAGTGATAAGTAAGTATACTTAAAGCTTTACAATAGCGTCCTCATGTTTCGCAGGAATTTCTATGTCGCAAGTCTACGTACTATTGACAGCAATTTTTGCTTCCTTCGAAATTACAAAGAGTCATTGCGAACAAATGCGCTGACAAGGGAATCGTCCGCAATTAGGAATCAAGTTGAAGTGCAGGCCGCACCGCGTCGCACTGAGGAAGCCGGGGAAGTCTATGTATAGAAGTGAACCTTCTTATCGCGGGGGGGGGGGGGTAGCCATGGAATCAGAGGAAATTTTGCAATATGGTGAGCCTGCACAGCTACCTTTTAAAAATGAGTGACATTTAAAAGAATTAGATAATTTATTTCAAATGAAATATTGTATGTGCTCAGTTAATAGAATATTGCACCATACAGAAAATATTGATCAATATAATTATGAAGCACATTTAATGGGAAGTTTGGTAATCAAAGTGACAGCAGATATATTTTAGAAGTACAGCAGGGATTAACAAGCAGGGATTGATACACTGCACTTCTTGACAGTATACTGAAATTTCAGAACCGAAACAATAATGAATATGAATGTTGTTTCCTGGATGAATTTATAAATATCCAGACAAGAAGAAAACATTTTTCATAAAGCTCTGAAACCGAAGAACGCTAAATTCGAAATGGGTAAACGTTTTTAAATGTACAAAACTGTGACAGAGGCGAATACTAAAATAATCAATTGGCATGGCTGCATCTGTAATTAAACGTCAAAATAATTATACAAGTACAAAAAAATGCCATATCAAAATACTAAATAAGTCCAGGGCATTTTCGAGGTATCAATAGCTCTTGAAACTGAAAACCAATCGGTGCAGTAGAACAGAATAAATCATCTTTGTTGTAAGGCCATGATTAAACGTGGACCATGAATAAATGATCATCCAGCCGACTAAAGGGAAATTTCGTTGAAATCCTTGTTGAAGAACACTTCTTTTCTACATTATGTCTTATTTTCGACGCAACAGCTGTAGTATTAGGTGGTTAGTCGGTCTTGCTATCAGTGAGTTTGCTAGTGGATTATGTAGACAAGAGAAACATTGGCGATAAGAGCGTATCGTCCATTGATAGAACTTTCATTATCATATAAGAGTAAGTAGTTGCGGTCGCTGATATAAAGCTAAAACACATTCTTACTAACCTCCATTTCCCAAATCCTGCCCGAATGCATTGCTATGTTAAATCAACTTTGATCACTATTGAAAACGTGACTTGAATTGAGACTGTAGCTTACGATGGATGGAATTATTTCGGCGACAAAATTATCTGCAGTTTTACTAAAAACTTGTTCATTTATGATTGATCTAGTATTTTCGTGAAACAATATTATTACCTTCTGTAACCTTTCTAATCCATGACGATGATATGTTGAATTGTAAAATATTATTTAGGCCCAATTCTTCCTTTAAAGCAATTGCCCGCATTCTATTCGTCCGATCACATATAATTCCATTTTTGTTCCGTCTTTCTTTAAAACGTTTTTGCACTTCCTTATTTATTTTCTGAGAAAAACATTTTAACCATTGATAAAAATGCTGCAGCTGCTTCAAACTGCTCCCAAGAAACGTTTAGCGAGAAAATACCCAGGGAGCACTTTTCCTACGACTTCGTGCTTCCATCTCAATAGAAATAGTAATAAGGCTGCTCTAAATGTTTCTTGGGATGACTACTGTGATGTTTTGGTGGAGATTGTGTATATCATGTTGCCTGCTACTATGTAGTGGTGTGCGCTCCTCTTCGACTGCTATGATTAATCAAATCTTATAGCTTCTTGCTGGTGACTATCATGTCCCAATAATATGCTTCTTTTCTGCCTTGTAACACTGTGTCGTCGGTAACTAGTGTTACACATTTATTCACCAGTACATTTTAAGAAATAATAAATCCTTGATGCGTTCAAACACATAGCGTTCCTCTATAGAAGGAATCGCTTTCACCTAACTCATGAACTAATAACGACGCCACAATACGAGGATCCATACTCCAAAAAACAAATATGTTTACGATAAATAAACGGACACAACTTGGAACTGGACTTATTCAGCCCTGGACTTATTATATATCTTCTCGTCTGTAGTTTAGTTGAATTACTCGATATAGGTAACCTAATAGTAACTCGTCAGTTCATCGACTGTTTTTACTAGTACGACAAAAGTATGGAATTATGCCTTCTTGCTTTACATGCTAAGAACAGACAATTCTATCTTTTGCTTCCTCAATCTGTTAGTCATTTATCATTTTAAATCGGGTACGGCGCTCAATATATCGCGGGCTTGGTTTGGTTCTTAGGCCTCCTCTACAGCAGCGGGAAGCATAGGTGTCCCCATGCAACTCAATTTTTCATTTGGGACTGTCTTTGGTGAGATATTTTAAGATACAAATCTTTAAATTTTCCGAAAATGAAAGTAAATGGCCTAAGAAGTCATAGTTTGCCTACAGTAGCCTTTTGTGATAAGCCTTTTAGGCTTCAGCAACAAAAGATTTGAAGCTTTGTATCACATCTCTGTTTCTCGACAGCACTTAATTCATTAACTACTACAATTCGAAGGTGATTAAAGTTTCGTTACAAAGATCCGGCAAAGACAAATGCAGCACCGTCTAGATCATATTGTTAGGATTATTCCGTCCTGAGATAAATGTCAGTTCCCACTTCCCCATGGTAACCAATGGATACTTCGACAACTTTCAAAAAGTAGGTCTAGAATTGCCATTGAGATGTCACACGCTACGTTTAAGTATAAATATTTTGAACGCCATATTGATCATCCAAATCGATTGTTTTCTGCTGAAATGCACAGTCTTCCATCTGACCGCCGTGTCACTTGTTTTTATATAAGTCATGCACAATGGACCTTCTTAATTGTTTTGCTTGATAATAATGTTGGTGCTGCATAGTTGAAAGACCTTTGTTAACATTACGTGATTGATACTCATTGAAACTTACACAAAAGGAAAATTATCTGTGAATTAACTTTGTCCTTAACTGACATCAGCATTCTAACCATACTAACACCATTAGGGCTATGTAGAATGATATAACTTATAGCATAAGGCGTTCTGCAGAACTCTACACAGCTTCGTTACTAGCAAACCATTTACTTAGTTTTCATGACTGACCTCGTTTATTAACAAATGCCGATTCAATTTCAATTCTTATGTACGAGCAATTTTATATATTTGCTCTTTGGGTCGTTTACTGCTTTATGAAAATAAAAGTACAGCCTTATGCATCAGCGAATTTTATAAGTGAAAAAGAGTTGATATATCTTTCAACATGTGTCCTAGGATTTATTTCTGATTTCGAAAAAGCGGAATATTGAAAACCAATTTATAGAAACAAATTATAATGTTCTAAGTATAGGAAATCCATTTATTTGAAGATGAAACTTCATATTAGTAGAAAATAAAATCAACGCCCCATTATCGTTACTTATTATTATAATGCAAAAATCGTAAAAAAAAATATAAAATACTGCCGTTTTCTGCGAAAGACAACACGAAAACTAGCCGTTGTCAAAACGTTAAAAAGGTATAGGGTTTTATCATGGAGTACCAGAAAGCCGTGTACTAATGCTGAAAAGAGATATAATTATTTTGCACATTGGAAGGATTGAAAATTGGGTGATTAAATTTAGTACGTTTGAAAAATGTTGATGAATTTATTGATCGTCAAGCTATTAAAGGTTTGATGTAGGGTAGAGAAACAAACTTGATAGGTCTGGAGTAGAATTATTGAGAAAAACAGCACATTATGAATTGAGTGATTTATGTCTGTACGTACACTTTGGGAATTATTTGTACTTTCTGTTGCTGTTCGTTTTTGAATTTATGTTACTATTTATGTTAGGAATTCGAATGTAAAATTCAATAACCATATATCAAAATAGTTTTATTTTGCATTTATCTCATTCCGTAATCTGTTTTTGATTGTACGATTTAAATTAATATGACTTTTGCCTTCTTGATTATACTATATAATGTTGAAATTGAATACGTGTATACGTGAAATTGAATACGTGAAGTCCAATTTTCTCGTCTACGCATATATTTCTGTTCGTCGGTATCTATTTTGCAAGGGCTATCCACTTGCATAAATATTGCAGCCTAATCCCAATTTTAAAAAAAACATTTTAGTACAAAATAATTTCAGCTGAATAGAAAAACATACCAAAACTATTTTCGTTCCTCCTAAAAATACTCCGGTGCACTTGGGATATTTTGTAATTCAGGTCTTCAATTGTTGTATTGTTTAAAAGTATTTTTTACTAAAGTATGTGGTAATTCAATACGATTTATCAAGCATATGATCGTAATTGAAGAATATAGGAAAGGAAGAATTATCTACTATTTTAAAATGAGTTTGCACTTCTAACAAGTACTAAGAAAAGACAGCTTATTGTTATGGAAGTTCAAATCCAAAAGTTCAATAATCCACAAGTAATGAATGATTTTATAGTTCTAAATACCATATGTACTCTAATCTAATGCGTTATCGAGTACGTTCTCAATTACAACTTCTTCATATGAATTTGGAAGTGTCTTGTGATTTTCTAAATACAATTATTTTTTACTAAAATGCATGTAGCTGTTAAAAACATAGTTTAATTTTTTAACAATGCCTACAAAACCCTGTAATCTGTAATATTAGTCGACATACATTTTATCAAGGTAAACAACAACAAAAAAAAACAAGCCAGCGCGTGAAGCGAGGAACGACGAGCAATGAGGCAACTCAAACAGGAAAGTACACGCAGGATGATAAACCGAATTTTCGGGTCCTAGTCACAACATCCACCGTACAGAAAACCCACTTTCAAAAACGGTCAGAACCCCACCGAAACTGTCAGAACGCCCAGAAAATCAGCAAAACGCCGAAATGCATAAACGGTCACAACGTACAATCGAAAATGGCAACAACACTCTTCAAAAGAATCGAAAAGCAGAAATACAAAAACGGTCAGAACGCCACTCGAGAATCGGTCCGAAAGCACACCAGCGATAACTATAGTTAACCTAAGCAGTTATCTTTCAGAAACGGTCATAAGAGCAATCGTTACAATGAAATAACTGCTAAAAATAACAAATTATAAAACAAGTTAAAATATACTTTTAGAACTGGAAATATTTAGTCTCAACTTCATAGAAACAAATAAAACTTCATTATAGATCAACTTGTTTGCTGTTAAAAGTAACAAATAAAAACAGGCTAGAACCCTTTAGAACTGGAGTAATTTAGTCTCTACTTCAAAGAAGCAGAATAAAAACACAATTATGCATCTACTTATTTGCCTGTAGCCTCTTATGTGTGCAGTATTGCGTGTTACGTAAATATATAAAACATAGTATACCTGGAAAGCGTATTACAAGGAAGAAAAATGTACTACGATTAAGTCTTGTTAGAGTAGTTCACCTTATAACATTTGTAAACTTGATTCATGAAATTATCGAGTGTACGTTGCAAGTAAATTCTTAATCTACACTTAAACGTTGTGCCTGATTCTGTCTCAGTTGCACTTACCCAAGCGTGTAATTAAGTATGTTGCTGGAACCATACTAGAAAGATTGATTGATCACTGTCTGTTTAACGATTGAAGCTCGACTTGGAAGCAATTTGCCCCTGCTCAATGCAGGCGTACCACTACCGAAAAACAGATACGCCTGGACTGATGTATCGTAGTATAAAACGAACTTAACGTCTGAGCAGTGGAGATGGGTTTCTAAGAATACATGAACGGATTTTTAAGCAATGACGAACACGGGGGAATCTTCACAGTGGGCAATAGTTTCCCCTTCAGCAACTGCACGGCTAATATTCGGGAGTCAAAATCCACGTTAAAAAGTACGACTATTGATCGCAAGTAGCGGATTTGTTGATGTTTCTGTTCTCTAACTATTTAACCTAACTGTAGTCACGGCTGGTAAGCGTTCTGACCATATTACGAGTGAGCGTTCTAACAGTTTAACAAGTGAGCGTTCTGACCGTTTTTGTAATTATGCTTTCTAGCAACTTCGGTGAACTGTGTTCTGACCGGAGATAGCTCCGACCGTTTCTATATTTTGGTGTTTTGCAGATTTGCTGGAATTCTTACCGTTTCGGTGACAGTTCTGAGTGTTTTTCCAAGTGGGTGTTGTGACGGGTGGGTGTTCTAAGCATTAAATCCGAGCAAATACGGTGTATGGGGGTAGCTTTGAATGAGATTTTGTTATGTATTTCGTAGTCAACTTAATACTATATTCAATATTACTAGTAATACTTTCTTTAAAGCATTAAAATATAAAATGTATTGTAGTAGATAGCTTCGTCGTAGAACATGTAATTGTAGAATTTATCATGGTTACTTTTCGTGAATTCAATATGACATTTTAGTTGACAGTATTAGTATAAACATATTGAAGAATTGGTTTCTGTGGATCTTGCTTACGAACTTGAGGTGAAGCGAAACTTGACATTTAAACCATTCTTACCTAGAGTATTTCATTCTAGAAAAGAAATATGTAGATCGCAATAAAATACACGTTATAGCAATAAAAATCCTTTTACCTCTAAGACTAAAGTTACAGCTCTCTTTATTATACCTTCTTATCCTCTTTAGCAACATGAGTTCACAAAACATTCGTCACCGTATCTGATCATATTCAAAATTACAATTTTTTCGTCGTTATTTGCTTTATTAACCAAACTAATTTATGTTATGAATTAATTTCAATCTCTTTACAGGCTTTAACAATAAATTTTATCTTTGTTCAATATATAACTCTTTAAACTGCTTCAATTATTCTTGTTCCATATACTTAACAGAAATTCCGCTATCTTCCCACTAAACATAATAAAGTTAGACATTTTCTTAACTTCGACATATATTAAATCACGCATGACATCATACTAACTTCTTCAGTTTAAAAGTTCTTAGATTTGATCATTCATTTTACACTTTAGTTTGATTAATATTTAAACAACAATAAAAATGAAAATTCCGATATTAATATTGAATTTCTTAATTAGCAACAACGTTAACAGAATACATTACTTTAAATTCCATTAAGCTTTCATTAAATAAAATATTAATCACCACACAATGATACCAAATCTCAACAGCATTAAACATATAATTCGGTACGTATTTACATAATAACACTGGTACTACCATTGCATATGATATGGGAAGTACGTACCGTTCGAAGTATTTCAGGCTGTTTTCAATGTGCAGCAGTAAATAAACATGGCGATTCTATCTATTTAAAGATTTTAAATACTTTACTTATGTTTACATTGTTGTGTTAATAGAAATTGAATTTAAATATTTAATTTTATATGTCATTGTTAGTAGAATTAATATGAATGGAATTTTAATAGATATGTTGATATAAATATAGGTAGCAGATTATGTGTGCAGAGAAAGTATGATGATGTGACGCAATGTAGACAGAATGACTAATTGAGTTTATTCGATCTCGGTACATATGCATAATTGAGGATAATCCTAATCATTTAATGGGAATTCGGAATTTTTAGTTGGTAACCGAGCTTGGCAGATTGGAATTGAATATTGTTGACAGCAACATTTTACAAATAATTAGTTATGAATTCAGTTTTGAATAGAGGGAAATATATGACCGGTAGAGATTGTAATATTGACTATAATTTTGTCATGCTGCTGACGTCTGTCTTGGTTATGGAATAAAATAGTGTATGTAGGTATTTTAAAATTATTTTGAAATATTCTTGTGGATTTTTATAGAGATTATAATAAATTCTGTTTAAATGATCTAAGTTTTATTACTGGAGCTTTTCTTCAGTTCTGCTAAAGTGTTAATACTTTGGGTCAGAATATTCATCTACCAAGCTTCGTTCCACCTCTGTACTACAGTGGAGGTCCGTTCAAAGTGAGCATCTTGATTCATTTAGGAAGTCGCAACTGAGAACTTTCACTCATCATATAACATTCGAAGTAATCCACGTTCGTCGATGCATATCCCTGAGGTTCTACATAAAGAAGAATTGAAAGTCCAGAGTCCATAGGATGACTACAAAGGACGGTAACAATTTTAAAGTTCGATTTATGAGTAATCGCCTTAGACTTCCCCCTTCTTTCTCTGTACTCATCAATTGAGTTGCGCCACTGGAAGGAGTTTTGCAACCTCCAAACACAGTAATAGTTTTAGCACCTATTTGGATGCAACGAATAACAAATATACAGTACTATAACTTATTTTATATTTAGTAGAGAAACCTCAATCAAAACTTTGTCAATTTCGAGACAGTGATCAATAATTCTCCGATTATACGTAAATGAGGTCGCGTATTAATTCATGAGACTGTTAACTTTGGCCTAGACACTGTGAGCGTGCGTCACAGAATATAATTATATTAGGCATGGTGTTATAAAATACATAAATATACATATTTGTTTATATTCCATTTTAGTGCAGTTAATATGTTCCGAAGCACTATAAGCAACATTTCGAAAGACAGCTGACCAGTTATTATGGCATTATCCCTGCCATTCTACCCTTACTTAGTGATGTACGTTTTATGCTGTTATCTCTCCAAGTCAATTTTAACCATTTCATGAAATAATGTAATGGGATACAATAATTGTAATACTATCTTATTGCTGAGACGATAGTCAAGCGATCTGAAGGAATAATCATTAGAGAAATAAGCACTTGACCACGTACCTAAACCCCACTGGGGCGCGTATATTTATAAATGTATGTTTTTTAAATAATATATCTTTTTATATTTGAAGTTTCTGCTACTTAGCCGTTATTAAAATGACCAATGGATGAGAAACGCACATTATAAAATTACAAGCATAACACAAATACATGAATAACTAATAACAAAATTTACCTCATAGGTTGCCAATTCAACTGCGGTTGTCATCACTAATATGGGGAATAGGAAACCAAAAATCCAAGAAACAGCAAATATTTCAACATAATGTAAAGTATTATCATTAACATCTATAACACCATAGGCTGCGCTAAATAAGGACATGATTGTCTCAAAGAACGAATATATAATGATCAATAAATTCTGGATTTGAAACGAAGAATGTGTTTCTTCCAAAATGAAATATACATCACGGTGTTCCTTGGCGAGTTGAGTAAGTACACTGTGATTACATTTAGTCACTGTAACGATTTCTGAGCGAACCGTGTGTCTTGAGCTAGATAATTGATGAAACAATGGCATTGTAAGAAAGTCTAGTGACTTAATTACATCTGAAAAGCTATCTCTAACAGAAAGACATAAAGTTGAGAATTGAAACAGTATTAATCCTTGCACTAAATAGACAATAGCAAAACTTAATACATCGAATGAAAATCCATATGATTGATCAAAAATAAAAGGATACGTAATGGCTATGATAGGCAGCGGCGCTAAAGAAAGAAACAGGAGCACAAAAAAGAGGAAATTAGAATTACTTTGTTTTTGAGAAGATAAAACTCTAACAATTTCTTTTGCTTTGAACAGATGTATGAACCATACTGCATATGGAAAGATCATGGTAATAACCCATTCGAACATAATAAGATACGTTCTGTCATTAGATGCTTCCATATATTTCATAAGGTTAATAAATGAATATAGATGTAAGCTTAAACTCAATGTAAAGAGAATGAGGCTGTATACAATGTCTATTAAAGTGTATTCAAACAACTTGCGTGCCTTGTTCCAGGATAAAGGCATGGTTCCTAAGACTTTGGAAACGACGAAAATGATTCGAAACTTCCCTTTGAGAACGAAGCCGTTTACATTCCGAGAGTTCATTTTGCGAACGAAGTAAGTGTGTATCTTAACCCCCAATATAACTGTCTGATAATGATGATATAAAAATTGCAAATAACGTCGAAAGTTCATTTCAATTAGTTCATAAGACAACACCCTTTTCCGTCCTGAATAAATGAAAAGCTAATGTTAGTTCTTCTAATTTGAAAACTGAAACATCAAACAATACGAAATATTGAAAAATCACCAATGTTTATTTCTAATTCAAACTTTATTGATAGACTGCAGCATTCTAGTCTAAAGGTTGAGTTTTATCACTTATAACTTTTTATCTTTCTTTGCTAGGTTCCAAAATAATGATACAAGTCAACGAGGATCCTAAAGTACATAAGATAATTTAAATTTAGTTCTGGCAAAAAAAAGTAACTAATTTCTTCTCGTACACAGCAGCTCTGTTTAACTTTAACTTTTTATCTTTTAGCCAACGTGGCTATATATATTTCGTCGATGTTTAGACCATATTGTAGAGAGCTGCCATCTCATTTTTATGCAATCTTAAATAGATTATTATTATTATGTTTTTTTAATATATTACTTTAATACTACTTTCGTTTTCCACATAAGTTACGAACAGATTTTTATATATTAGAAACGCCTTTATTTTAAGGAATAAAATATGTATTGAAACTGATTTTACATTGAAATATGAAATTAAAGAGTGTATAATTAGTAGTAAATATATGTTAAACTGTTAAAGTATTGTTAGTGTACGCAAAATTTGAATGCCACGATTAGAGTCAGAATAATGTACTATGTTTTCTGACTCTAGTAGTTAAGTAATTATTATAATTTAGTTTCTTTTATAATGTTCCTTATGCTATTCTGTGATGTAACGAGCTGAGTTGAAATTTTGGAAACAGTAGTTTTCTGCTGGAAACTCAAACATCATGAAGGACTGCAAGTAGTCACTAAGAAGTAACTACTATGAATTTGCAGCTATAGTCGTCTCAAGAGCTAAACCAGCTTTTCCCTTGAAGGCGTCTAATTGGTTCTCCGCCCTTCTTCCCTCATGCTGTGAGAAAAGTACCCTCTACTTAGCAGTGTAACCAACCTCGTTGCGATTATCGTAGAAGTCTAGCTCAAAGTTTCATACTTGTAGAAAACATATGAAAGATGTACAGTTCGTTTGTATACACTATTTTCTGCAATATGACCGTCTCAACCTAATATTCAGTAATTTATAAGAGAATTATCTATCTATCTATCTATCTATCTATCTATCTATCTATCTATCTATCTATCTATCTATCTATCTATCTATCTATCTATCTATCTATCTATCTATCTATCTCTCTCTCTCTCTCTCTC
>JAGDQP010044067.1:0-16021 GCA_022664845.1 Lepisma saccharinum
CATCACGGCTTAATCATAACTGCCTGTCTGGCCCATAAATATAATTCAAATTTTAAAAAATCTAAATATTAGTTTTTATTCCACTCCCGCAGGACTTACTTCCATGACTGTACACATGATAATTTTTTTTTCTTCACAAACTATTGTAAATACTTATGTTTGCGTCTATATACGTCCCTAAATCAACGATGGCAGAAGATGAGAAAAAATAAACCAATTTTGAGCAGGTTGCTAGTAAGGTTACGTCTGGTGAAAATATATTTAAAAATACTAAGAAAATAGTTGAGTAATCACTGCTTGGAACATCGTATGTGTCATATGGATTGGATAATGAGATAGGAGTAGTTGTGATTGCTGATTCGATAGACTAGTTGTTTGAATTTAAATTTATTTATGGACTTTAGGCGTCTCTGGCTCGTACCGACTGGCTGTTGCTTTTCTCTCTACCTTTCCTTTAATCTATCTTAAACACTACAACGGGACGACAATAAGAAGGTCCTCTTAAAAACTGCAATCTTTCAAAAGTTACCTTCGCACAGACATATAAAATACAATCCCATTTAGTAACTTTTTTTTTTACAATTGGTTAAAAAGTGACGCTCACGTCCCCACCTAACAAAACCAGTTGGGCCAACAGTGGTAAACCGTATTTGGTCACAGTTTGGCCAACGGTGGGAAAGGTCTGCCCTAGCAACCTCAAGGCTAACTGAATATATCCCAACGCAGATCCAACGAAGATTTCTAATAATTGTCATGTTAAAATCGTCTGCAAGCAAGTTATTGTTATAATTTACCTTTTATATAGCGTAATAATAATGACCTCCTCGGGAGGGGGGAATATATCGCTGCGTGGGATCGAATCGCAAACCTTACATGTACGAGTCCAATTTGCTAACTGCTCACCAGGGAAACATCTTAAGTTTATGTTCAATAATATGAGTATTTCATTATACTTGCTCGACGGTGATGTTCATTAAACCGAATCTTTAATACTTACTCATTAACAGTCTATTAATAACACAATATTACTATATTTGGGGTTGACTAGGGCAGCTCCTAGTACGATATTGGTTGAATGACCAACGGTTGGGCTCAGATTGGAATAACTGGTCCTACGGTGGGTGATTGGAAATTTGGTAACAATCAGCCAATTGTACTGTCATTAGCACACTGTTGGGTTTACGATTGCGCACCGGGAATATTTTCTTTAATTTCTTTCTGTGGTACAAATGAAGATGCAGTGAGACCCGATGACTATATCCCCTAGCTAGATATCAGGACCAGGTGACTTGCCAATAAGCTAATAACATTTCTTAAGAAACTAGATCCGAACACGACCTTCAGAACAAGGCGAAAAAGATTACCCGACTCACAAAGGACTTCCAGCAGCAAATGATCGTCTCCAAACGAAAAATGGAGTTCATATCTCACAGTAGTTAGTACATTGAATTTACACAGACTTCGAATTTTGAGTCACAATATAATTATATTAAGCTCAAGCAATAAAATATCCTCAAAATTTAGGGTGTACGCGTAAAGCAAAGAGGCTGGAAACACTAGTATATGTAACCGAAAAGATATATATCAGAGCAGTCCTTCAGAAAATTAATCGTTCCATGCTAAAAGTACAGTGAGTCCATCCAGGATCCTTCCTGTACACTACTGCATTGGGATTAAAATGTATAATTATAGCACTTTCCTGTTGTAATATACTGTTACAGTATAAATACAGACAACATGAATAAGACTACGTACTTACAATACTACTAAAAACAACACTACAGTCAATACAACACCGTGCTTCAAAATTAATTTTGAAAATGTGAAGTCCGCTTACGTGATAAGTGCTGCAAAGTTAATTAAATGCTACACTCCCAGAAAAGAAACTAAGATGAATATATATATATATATATATATTTATACATATAAATAATAAATATTATGGAACTGAATTAGATGTTAAGCTTACAGATAGGCGGTGATATAAATTTTATAATTTATCGCTATATAAATGATAAATATAGAAATCCGGTTAAAGGTAAGGACTATAGAAGCTTACAAAAGAACTATTTGGCATGTTTTTTAAGAAATTTTCCCGTGAAATTTAGCTAGATTTGTAATTAGAAAATCTTGAGAAACAAAACTAAAATACAAAGCCTTAATTGCGAACACCCTTACTATCTTAGAGCTAGTGATAAATAGTACGGATAAGCAAAAAGTAGGATAAGCAAAACTTATTTATGGTTTAAACTATTTTGAATACCAATTTGTGGATTTTGGTTTTTAAACCGTAAAGACAAACAAAATAATCTTCCACTGTACTATGGAAAACCGCCATTTGTATTGTGTTTACTTGATATAATTTTCATTCTTTTTAAGTAATATATATAAATGCAGTGTATAATAAACTAAACATTCTATCGTGAAATGCCTACTACGTTTCTTGAGAACTAACTGTTGACCTAATCTGGTGCTGTTCCGGCTGAACCTACATTTGGTAACCACCAACTATTTTAATCGCTAAACAAGGAGTTCATTGCGATAAAGAATAAATAACGTCAATAATAAAATAATTGATGGAAGACTGTCAGAAATGACATTGCCACCATATATTACGAATGAGAACTTTGTATTTGGGACAAGTGTTGCAAAATATACAAACGCCACGTTGTCTGTTCTGACGATAGTTGTTATGACGGGATATTTCACGTGAACAACTAACTTCTCGGCTCTCAGAGTCGGTCAGTGACCTACTGTAGTAACATAAAAGAAGATTCATTCGTTGCAAAAATGTTTCGATAGAACAACTGAGAAGGGTCGCAGTATATCTATATTTTGAAACCAGACATAGAATCACAGTCCCACAGTGTTCTTTTTGTATTAGGTGCTTTTGAAATTTAAGCAGTATCGGAACTGATGTAACTTCTATGATTGTATGGACTCAGCGGAGTCATCGTTGTACTAGCGTCCAATCGGTTTCGTGTCGTCGAATAAATTACAAGAAAACGTTTAATATTGTGGCTCGTCATTCTTGAATTGAACAATTCATCATCTGTAGTGTTTTGCCGAAAGCAACTCTTTATCATGGCCTCACAGGAAGGATTCTCCTTCTTAGTGAATACACTTTTCGCCAATGTTATCCCACTTTATTTTATTATTATTATTTTGTATACGTCATATCGTACTTTATAATCCTTTCCAGGAAATTGAAATCGAATCCCTGCTTTACTTTTTCTTCCCCAGTTCTGACGTTGGCTGTGGTTACTTCCTATCGCCACTTCTTTCACGTGTCTTGCAAGAGTAAATAATTTTGACGTCATAATGTAAAAGTCTAACTTGATCACTAACCCATCTTCGCCTTCTCGGCAATACCTGTGTGAAGATTTCAACCAAAGTGCGTTAAAATGTTAAACGTGCTTGAAATTTCCAGGAGTATTTATTATTAGTAATTCAAAATTTCGTCCATTTATTTATTATGCTAACCATGGATGCCATTTGATGTTTGAATCCCAAACTACCCGATGAGTGAGCTTGCATATATCTAGTACTTCACTCTACTAGAGTCTCAACATAGAGTATCCTATTTTCGAAAACCTTGAAAGCGCGACTTAATGGCGAGTATGATGAAAAAAAAAAACTAACATCATTTTTCTAACTTAAACTAATCAATGGTCTTTTATAGAATTTGAAAATAAGTATATAATATATATATTATGAAAAAGAAAAAAGTTATTTTTATTCAAAAAATATTATCATCTCGCAGGGATTTGAACCCGGTTCACCTTATCTTTAACCGATTCGATGCTTTAACCACTAAATCAAGCTGACAATAATGCTTCTTGTCAGTGTTTTTTATAATTCAAGAAGTACTGCGCCACATACTTCTCCCATTCCTTTCTGTCCTTCTACCTCTTTCACTATTTTTTTTAGCAGACTTGGAGGCCTTCTGTTACTACCTACCCACCACGGAATATAACTCCCACTAGAGATTTACGTCCATCTCCTCATTCACGTCCTCTAAATATGTCACTTACGCAACAGAACATTTTTCCAATAACCATCCATGAACGAGTCTATTCTCTACTTTCACCAAATGAAAAATATGCTGTACAGGTTGGGAATTCGGTGGGTGAAAGTCGGGAATTTGGTGGTACGGCGTCAGCCCGGCCTGGTCGACAGAACGTCGGAGGTATTGTGCAACGTCTGGTTGTTGAACCAACGTCGTCGCGGATTTTGCCGCCAAAGACTCGACGTCGGCCTATCGACATTTTGCTCATGGGTACCTTTACTGCACTACAATGTCTCAGCGTTCAGCTAAAGTATGCGGTGAACAATAAAGGCCTTTTCTAAAGCGTTGCCCGACAAGTCTACGATTGACCTAGTGAGTTCCAGAGGCGGAGGTTCGATTCCCGGCTAGCTAATTTTTTTTTTCACTATAATACGACTTTTTTTTTTTTATGAATAATCTTTTCCTCTTGTATTTTCGTCATTTTTCACAATTCAGGAGGAAATTGATCAAGTACAGTTAGGTTAGATTTTTTCATTGCGCGCAGTGCAATCACAAAACATCACCTTTCACTTCGAAATGCTCTCTCCCCATGCTTAAGTAGAGATGATACTCTGCCACGGACGTCCTTCAGGCACAAAGAGTGTAACAGGAGAATTCGACCGAAGTGCCCACATAAATTCCTGACAGACCTACACACAAAAAGTTACTTTTATTCTTTGTTTTAGGTCGTTTCATTTTCATGTCCGTTTTAGGTTCTAGCTTCCCAATGAGCAAAATGATGCCACATGCTGGTAGCTCAATGTCTGTGTTTGTTGCAGCTGCCATCAAAGAGGTGGCAATGCTGGCTGGGCGGTAGCGACCACCAAGTCGGGATTTGAGAGGAAAAAAGACGTCGGTTCAACGTATAGATTAAAGAAAGACATATGTCAACGTGTCGGGATATTGAAAGTGGGCCATCGTTGGCTCAGAGGCCATGCCTCCCCAACAGGACGGCATCATGGCGTCGTGCAGCAAGTGACCCTACTACTAAAGTCCTCTCATTTGCTAAAGTTGACCGTAACCCCGCAAGTAATGCCCCTGCTATAAATCAACAATGTTGTCAATTACCTGACGGGACGGCATGGGAGAGAAAACTCAATGAAACAGTCTTCATAGCTCTAATCTAAGATCCAATCACCCATTCCAGTATTGAATACAAGCCTAGATTCATGCCTTTACCTCAGAAACAGTCTTCATAACACGAAAGAAATAATAAAATAGCCACTCGAAAGATGCCTCCATAGCGTAGTGGTTAGAGTGACGAGCTACAAATCGGAAGGTTGCAGGTTCGCATCCTGCTGTAGACAGTTCACAAATTTATAAACTAATTCATGTATCATCATGAAAGCAATGGACAAAGTAAAACTAAATGTATATACCAATAAACAGAAATTATTGTCAATGAACCTTCCGTCAAGACTGTCAATGCTCTATTTTGGTCAACAGAAAAAGGTTCTGTTTTGTTTGGAGATTTGGTGGCTCGACGTTGGCCCACCATGGTCAGCATAACGTCGTTTTTTCTTACAACACCGGTCGTTCGTCCGACGCCGACGTCAGCGGGAATTTTCCCGTGAAAGACCCGACCTTGGCCCACCGCTATTTTACTCATGAGGTTGGAGCGCTAAAATCATCTTTTTAAGGCAACTTTGGCTCAGGTCATATGAATGATGATGGGATAATTGGGGTGGGGTGGGAAAGAAAGTGGGACGAAATGGGTGAACCCGGGAAAAACCACGCACACGGTGTTTATTCACCACAAAGCCCTCTATCACTGAGCCACCGCGACCCCTCAAACTCATCTTCTTACAAAGGGTAAATATAAAATAAAATGAATATTTCTCAATAAATCATAAACAATACCTTCAAGTAAAATTACTTTTTGGACGATTACTTTATATCAATATGGTAGATAATGAAAGTTACACTATGATATCATTATTCATTAGACTGACAGTGTTGCCAACCTGGTATAAAGTTTTGTTTTTCAAATAGCACTACATCGGTTTATTAGTTAGTTTGTACCTCCCTTCCCAGTGATGAGAACCTTGTGAGCAAAATGTCGGTGGGCCAAACGTCGTGCCTTTAGCGCTAAAATCGGCGCCGACGCCGGCCCATTGACCGTATGTTGAAAATAAAACCGCCGTTCTGGCGACCATGTTGAGCCGACGTCGAGCCGCCAAATCCCAAACTTCCACCCAACGAATCCTCAACCAAAACAGCAACTTTTTCAGTTTGCTAAAACAAAACATTGACTGTCTTGGTGGTGGTGGGGGGTTCTCACAATGTCAGCTGTCTATAGATATACACATTTAGTTTAACTTTATTCATTGCCTTTATAGTGATATATTATTTGTACATTTTCCTGTTTTCTTCAGCGGGATTTGAACCTGGATCCTTCAGATTTGCAGTGTGTCATTCTACCCACTATGCTATGGTTTCCTTTTATGTTATATTCATTTTATGTTACAAAGAGAGTTTCTGAAATAAAGGTATGCCTATAGGCTCGAATTCGAAACTGGGATAATTAACTGGATGTTGTGTAGGCAATGACAGCTGCTTCGTTAAATTTTCTCTCTTTCCGTTCCTTCAAAAAAGTGACAACATTGATGGTAGATGGCAGTGTCTTAAAGTGGCATTCGTTTCTTGTTGGCAAATGAGCGGGTTCTAGCAGTAAGGCAAACTACTGCACGCCATTATGATGCCGCTTAGTTGCGCAACTGCCTCTGCTGACCCAACGATGGCCCATCGCAACGTCGGCAAATATCTTAAATCCATACATTGGACCGACGTCTTTTTGCCTCTCAAATGCCAACTCGGTCCAGCTACCTTCGAGCCACTTTTCTGACGGTAGCTATCAAAGCAGCTAGACGAAATCGCAAAACCATACATGAAAAGGCGCTCTTTGTGTTGATTACTAAGGATACGCTCTAATGGCAATACAAAGAAAAAAAAATGGAACATTCTTGCAGAGGCTGTTAGAAGGAAGAACCACCTGAATGTCTATTATTTCATCACGGACTCTGGACACTTTTTCTTCTTCTTCTATTCCTGCAAATATAAGCAAATCAGTTGTTAAGCTGCTTTTACTACTGTCAACTGCATAGAATCCAATTGAAGCGCGTTGCTTACACAAATTAAAAGAAGTACAATTGTAATGGATCATATTTCATCAACGTCACAAATGCTTCCGACTCGATGGCACCCATTTCTTTTTATATACACATTTTAATGCTGAACTCAGCTGGTGTCAAATGTTTGTAAACATTGCAGTATACAAGGTCATATATAACAAATTCCTTCCTTACAATTTTACAGCCTGAAATACGCAGTGTTGCTGGGACGAAGAGAAAACAAATGAAGTTTATGTATCGTATGATTACGCATTTTCTTATTATACTTGCCCTTTACTTACTATTACTACTGATGACGGTACTATGTTACTACTAAACTACTACTTTAATATCTATAAAACTGTGGGAGTAATGTCCCCTGTGGGAGTAATGTACCATGCTATGTTTAGTTCGAACCATGATGTGTGCATTTAATCATTCAGCATCGTTACCAGGGAACTGTAGCCATCTTAATTTTTTAGTGTATCTAAAACTGTAAGGGTAATGTTCTCTCGATGGTGCATGAATATATGTTTAGCAGTTGAGTCTCGTTGCTAGGGTAACGTTGATTTTTCTAACTTGCAATATGAATGAAATCTCCAGAGTAGGGTGATCAGAAATTTGTTGACAAAAAAGAGTATACTTTATGGAGCTACGCTATAAAAGTGCGCATACACGAAACATTAAATATATGGGAAATAAAGGTGGAATTATGGTACTGTCTACCATTTTAACTTATACAGCCTCCTTCTCGGAGCATACTCAATGAATGGCCATTCCTTGGCATTCACCACTTACTTGAATCGTCTGCCGCTGATATAAAGATATATTCTTGTTACAGATATAAAGCTACTTCGACTTTCCTAATTGATTCGACAATTATTGTAAGCTGCTGCCGACCGGGTAGCCGTTCGGTCTAAAGGTCAGTTCTACAATCGACCGCTAAGCTTCTAGCCAGCGCTAAGTTGAGGCCAATTCTCATTTTGCGTATTCTTATTGGCCAAAATCAAACTTGGCCTCAACTTAGCGCTGACTAGAAGTTTACTGGTCGATTGTAGAACTGACCCAAGACGTTAGGTCAACAACTCGAAGATCGCGGGTTGACAAATCCCGCCAGGGGCATGGATGTTTGTGGATTTTAACTAGTTATTTAGGGTCGAATCGTGACGGGCCGAAGTTAAAAGTTGCTAGACTGTCCATATAAAATAAAGTTAAAGTTCATTGTAAGCTGCAGTTTTGATCTCTTCCACATTCTTCCAGCGAGTTCAATATTCTTCGAAACGTTACCCGTAGCTACAGATATTACTAGGAAAAGTGGATAAATCGCCACAGAGGTTGAAGCGATCTGCGATATTGACATGTTAATCTCAGTCGAAATTACACATAAGTCCAATATGTGCATTCTTTCTCGCGTTAGATTAGATTATATTCAACTTTTAACTATATGTTCATTGTATAATGTATTCAGAATTTAGAAATTACACGACATTCAGTTAGAAAATACATTAAAAGATATTTAAAACAATAATAGAAGAGTATAATTGGAGATATGTTCGGATAGAAAAGAGTATACAGTATTTGAACCTCTAAAAGATTATAATACTCCCAAAAATAAAATATCTGGTCGCCACTCTTCCGGCATAACCTAGGCGCTGGCCGGGTTTCACTTCCTGCCTCGGTCACTTATATATATATATATATCTTGTTTTCAAAGAACTTTTCTGACTTTAGTTTGTAAATTCCTCCCTTCCGCATTTTCAACATTTTGGCGACCGGTTTGTACAGAGAACCCATAAACAGACTGGCAACTTTATGTATAACCCATAGTAATTCAGTGGACACCGCGTGACAACAAAAATTCTAAACTGAGTGAGCATGAAATCATACTATGCTAGTGTGGACAGTGACCAAAAGATTCGAATCGAATCCAATGGCGTCGCCAATGTTGCAGGAACCGTCTGTTCTGCTCGTGTTCTATGGGGTACGGACGTACTGTACGTTCATAGTTTCCCTTCTTTATGATTTTCATTTCTACACTGAAGAGAAGGCGCATTTATATGTTAGATCAGTCTTCACGTCTCTCTCTTTTTCTCTCTACACAAAAGCCTTATTTGAGGTAAAGAGCGAGACAGACTGAATAAGGCCGGGTTTTCATGTACGCGCTAGTCGCGTTCTGTGTTTGCGATTTCTATGAGTAACAAATAAGAAAACTTTAACACGTGTTTCAATTGGCTACTCATGCAAAGCATGAAAAGCAGGTCTCGTGTTTTATAAGGCTTCCTTGCTGGTAGGCAATGCAGCATGTTTTAGTACAGCCTAATTGTTTAAATACAGGTTTAAATTCAAATATGTGAAGTTAGGAACATATTAGCTCTCAGTGTCTGACAACACTGTGCACATCAAAGTAACATTCCAAATTGGTTCAGACAGCACACCCATCAAAGATACCCATCGAGTTCTACGTAACGATGCTCAAGTGATCGACTAGTATAGTGACTCGAAAGATATACCGGTACGCCAGAGCAAACATTTATCCTCGATCTTCCACTTCGTTTAAATGAATACAGACCAAATTTTCATTTCTCACTTTTTTCCGCTTGTTATCGCTGTGCAGCCCAATTTTATTTGTCTTAATTATTGAGGTATGCAATACCAAACTGTGCATATAAAGTACATGCTGTAAATAATATTTACTATTTTTCTTTTCAAGAATTAAGACGTAAATAAAAAACGAGCCGCACAACGATAACTAGCGTAATAACTGACTTAGAACTCAAAATTTGATCTAAATTGGTTTACACTGGAAGTGGACTGTCGAAATTAACTGTCCCCTCCATTTCCTGGCTTCATGTATTCATTAAATTTTTAATTACACCGATCAATCCAGTATCGCTTTTAGGTTGAGGTCAGCGGTGTTCAACTAAGTCCTGATTTTCATGAATGCAATCAACTTACGAAGCGATTCTCGTTTAACGCGTGGAATTAATAAGAAGATAACCGCCGGGTAAGCTGTCGCTGGTAAAATTTAAAACCCACGTTAGCGGTAACTTGAGTTTACGTTTACTAAAATGTTCCTGGTATTAGGTCCAGCTGCAGAAAACGTTTTAATCTCGAGTTAACTTAATCCATTAGTTAATCTACAAGTCAGATAAAATAATTACAAATAAGATTTCCATTTTTCCCTTGTCTTTCATGCCACCTGGTGTCAGTCCAGCTGAATTAAAAATTATTCAATGCTAGTACACCATGAGCAATATCTTCACTTTTAATCTATTCCGAACCCATAAGGTGAAGCATTAGGAGCTCAATTCGCACTCCATGATTATCTCCGTTTTTAAATCTAATACAGAAACTAAGCATACAGCTACTTAGTTCGACTGGATTGACACCAGGTGGCATGAAAGCAAGGATAAACTAGGAGTTTCCAATCTGTAATTATTTGATCTATGACGTGTAGATTAATTCGTGGATAGAGTTAACTCCGAGTTAAAATGTATTGTATGAGTCAACTCTTATATTGACTTAAGTTCATAACACTGGTAATATGCAACAGAAAAGTGTTTCGTAAACGAAACGAATATAAAAGTTATATTTCTGGCAGCTGTCCATATAAACAAAGTGACACTGTTTTCACATCGACTTTTACTTATATCTTACATGTTACTCAGTTACTGGATAGTATTTCACAATTAAAGATAACCTGTGAAGCAACATCGTGATTGTTTGACTGATTTTCCTCGAGAAATCGTTAGGCCATACAGTTTGCCATGCTGATGCAAAAGATAATGAGGTTTCGGAAAATATACAGGGTAACCCTAAAATATGGTGCGAGATAATGTTACAGGATGTCATAAGTTTTGGAAAAGGTGCAAAGGCGTTGTTGTTGCTGGCACTGAAACGTTTATTGGAAAATTGTATGGACGTTTGTTGATTTTTTTAAAAAAAAGAAAGCATTAAGGCACACACAGAATTAACTGTAGCGGACAAGGAATCTGGTGAAGTTTCACTCCTACCCAACTGTAGTGGAAGAATACTAATGCGATGCTTAAATCCTTTTTGTTCATATACTATTTCTACTTAAACAACGTCCAAACATCTATCCTGTCCTCTCCATCATTATGCAATTTTGGTAACAACCTGATTTTTCATTCACCTCAAAGTCCATTTTTTCGATGTTACTCAAATTGCTACTTAAATGTAGGATTTTCTCCTATAGGGGAAGGATTGGGAATGGCGAACACATAAGCTTCTAACAAGATTACACAAAAACTATTTGGTCATTTCTAGAAATCAAGATAGCTGAAATAAATTGGAAAACAATATTGTGAAGCCACCAATGGGAAATAAGCATCTCAATAGTTCTAGAGATAAACCGAAACAATCTGACTTACTTAGCCGTCTTTGAAAAGTTCGGGAAACGAAAATACTGCCGCCGCTAAACAGTAAGTGTTAGGCCTAACAGTATATCGACTAAAATATACTCAAAGAAATTCCCAAGATTGGTTCAATTCGCACAAATATTAGGACAGATATCTGTTGAGAGAACTAAGAGCCTATAACGCCGGAGATGAAAAATTGCTATTGTAAGATCTGAATGAATGAATGCACATAGGAACTGAAAAGCAGGTGTAAGTTGCAGTGACATCATCTGAACGGACATATTCTTCGACCTGACTAAGCCTGCTACTCATGTGACCTAGACCCCTGCATTCCTGCCCGATCTCGACCTGAACCATAGATGCCTAAAGCCATTAAAATAAATTCAAATTGTAGGCCCAGCCTGATTGTACATACATACTTTCCGGCTCGATCCGAACCGGACGGAAAATCGGGCCACCCTGACTTGATGCGGTAGAAATGTGGGTGACGAATACAATTTGTCAATCACCAACTTTTCCGGGTGCTGCGGTTCGATTTTTGTTCGGACTCGGATCGAGTCAAACAATGTGGATGTAGAAACGGCCCGGGCCGAGATAGGGCCCGAATGCAGTCGCTATTGCACATTGGATTGCTCACACATCTCCTCCTCAGGGGCATTTATTGTTGAATCCTTTCTGCTTTCTATAATCTTCGAGGCCCAGGAGCGTATCCTGTGAGCTATCTAGACTACCGCCACATCCTCAGTTTCGCCATTAGGACATCATCTTTATTCGATGGAAGGCAATTTCAAACCACCACCGGTTCACCTTGCCCAGGTACCTTTGGACCACAGATCTGTTTTTAGGCTGAACACCTATAATAATCATCATCATAGATATATTTTTGTTTGTCTTTTCAATAGCTTCCTTTCTGTTTTTGCAGGTTCCATTAAATCAGCAACCCCATACGGAGGAAAATTCACCACAGTGTTCTGTGGTACGTAAGTACTAAAAACTATTTACATGTTTAAAAAGTCGACTTACCCGGTCCTTTATTTGCTAATTAGTCAGCTTTCTCAGAATACAAACACGTAAGTAATGATCTCTTAAAATTTACCCCTGTATCTTAGAAACATCCTGTTAAAGAAAGTATATGCAGAATGGTTTATTTAAAATCGGTACGGATCCCAATCCCCTGTGTAAAATTACGATCCGTTGTTTAAAACATGATAATACGGGTACAATGATGTTGGGATGTTTGTGGAGCACTTACAACATTAGTTAGTAGAGGTATGGCTTACTTGTTAGTGAGTCAGAGCCATACTGATTAACTGTATATTCTAATGGAAAAGAGGTATATGCGTATGAACTTTGCATAACATTTAAATGAGTGAGGAAAAACTTCCTGTTGATATTGTGGAGTCTGTCTACAGAAATCATTTTCCGTATTATCTCTTACCCATTTTCCATTTAAGATTTGTCATTTTATTCCGTGATGACTGCGTCCAAGATGGCCCGTAGACTCTGCCAGTGATTCCGCCAGACCCCTCCCCCACAAATCCTCGAGAGCACTCTCTAAATTTTAAGAAACCGTGCAAAACTCAACTTAACCCTCTTCTAATTTTCACTTTACACTCCCCTCCCCGAAACTGAAATTCCTGGCGGAATCCTTGATTGACACTCTATATAGGATATGACTAGGTGATAAGCCAAACCTCGTTATGACGAAGTTGCAATTTCTCAGTTTTGTATTATTCGTTTACCTTGCGCGTTCTTTTATAATGATATTCCGAAGACTTCTATTACGTTGACTGCCATGCCCAGAAACATACTTTCATCTCCAGGCCAAGTTATCATTTCGTAAGATTTCGATTATTCGTTAGGAAACTATATGACCTTGTAATAGAAATATGAATAAGTAAATTTTCCGTTATACATGTAAATTTAAGTTTAAGTCTGTCACCACGTGACTCTGTGAAATAAATTTACATTAATAGAGCGTTTGGGTTTCTTACACATTTATTGCGTGAAAATTTCGAAAACAGGATAATTTTCATCTCATAGTGCACTAAACAATGTACATCTTTTTTTATACAATCCACCACAACCATAGAGGAATAATACCCAGTGAGAAAAACACTAATAAAAACTTGGCTACGAAAAGCAAAGCATAAGCCAAGCATAGATTTAATATATTACCACGGAGCCCTGGACCACATATCAAAATTGCTTTCACTGTGCCTGCGTGAAACGATCCACAACCAAAAATAAAAATATTGACGGATGGATGCATCCATTCAGACAATAGCAGACAATATACATATATATGGAGAAAGAGGGGAGGAGGAGGGGAGAAAGGGGGAGGCAGATGGACTTCGTTATCCGATGCCAAATACTCTTGAATTGAATTGAAAAAGGCTTTATTTAAGCGGGCGAGGTTCACCCTATGGGTGCTCTGCCACCTAACCTATTCTCAGCTCTGTCATGAAGTGAGCATGATCTCATAAAAATGGAACGAACAGAAGCAAAAAATGTTTGCTATTCGGTATTGATCAAACTTACTTCATGGGAAATATTTCTAAACCATTTTTCTAAACAAAAATAAATTATATGCCTGACTTTTTCTTCCTTGCTCAGTTCCTCAGGGTGTGTCGTGGCGAAAAGAGATCGAAAATGAAAACAACTATCAACCCTGTTCAAAATCATACGACTAAGTCGCCTAGTGTGCGGTGTTTCAAAAGAATACATGGAAATGAACACACTTGTTTGACTAAGTCGCGACGACAGAATCACCCAGTGTGCGGCAGGGTTTAATGTCAATGCTGGACGAGGTTTGGAGCCCGAGTCTCCCATTCACAATAGCTAACGGATTCTCCGACTCAAGGATGTTTCCCCTACATCTGTTATCTCATTGACGAGTGTAGTGACCGGCCGGGTGGGTCCCGGGTTCGAGTCCCGGCAGGGGCATGGGTGTGAATTTTTAACAGCTAAAGGCGAATCGTGACGGGCCGAGGTCCAAAGTTACTAGACAGGCGCATATAAAAATAAAGTTTACCAAGTTTTTTTTACGAGTGTAGTGGATCAATTCCTTCACTGTATTATTGACGTTTGTATATGGTTTTCTGTGTGGGTATCAGTTTACCGTGCTTGATCACTGTCTAGGACTCTTTAAAATATCTTTTCGTATGTGTGTGTGTGGAAGGGGGGGGGGTACAAATTCTTCGAGAGACCTACAATAAGGAGTGTCACGCCACCATATCGTAGAGAAGCACCCCAAATTTAAAACTTTTATTAATAATTGATAAACATTCTGCAAAAACTTACTTTAGTTTAACCCCAAATTGAAAATCCTGCCAGAATCCCTGGTGGAGGGTGCACACACTTTGTGTTCATTAAATGTACACCTCTCGTTAGTTGTCGGTTTATTGTATGGAACAATAAGCCATAATTTGTTTATGTGTGGATGTGTACATTCCCTGAAATAGGTTTTTGTGTACTAAATTAGTGAATTTATGCATGAGTTTATCCGTTTCACATTTTATCCCTTTTATTTTAATTTAATTTATAAGCCCTTTAGGCAACTTTGGCTCAGGCTGGATGGATAATGATGGGATGAATTGGTGGAATGAAAAAGGTAGGAGAAAACGGAAGTACCCCGAGAAAACCCACACACGACAAAGCGTTTTTTGTCACCACAAAAACCACAATGAATGAGCAGGGATCGAACCAACGACCCCTAGTACCAGAGATGAGTTCCCTACCATTTAGCCACCGCGGTCCATTTATCGCTTTAAGCTCTATAATAGTTTCAGATCCATTTATTTCACTGATTTTTTTCTTATAATTTCTGCTAATTTACTGAAATAAGGGTGTATTTACATATTGAAAAGTGTAAATTTACAACAAAAAAAGTCTGGAAATTACATTAAGAATTGTAAGTTCCCAATTAAAATGTAAATTTACAGATACAGCTGTACATTATTTTAAAGTGTAAATTTATAGATTAAAAGTGTAAATTCCCAGTTTAAAATTTAAATTTAGAGAAAGTAAAAAAAAAAAAAAAAAAAGGCCCTTGCATGCCGTCATATATTTCCATATAAAAGACTTTTGGGTGTGAGGTTCAAAAAGGTAATAGCTGTATATAAAGTAGATAAACAAGCCAAGTTTCTGTACAATATTTACGTGCTTTTTAGTAAAGGGCGACTTTCTGGAGCCAAAAACGTCAAGTTGCACAGTGACTCGTGTGAGTTAAACCCGTTTTCAGATCTCATGGCCGGAATCAATTGTCATGTAATCCAACATAGCGTCTCTCTGTCTCATAAATATAGTTGAGACATAACATTGAATCTCATGACAGGGAATCGTATTAAGTAAAATTTAGATAATTAATCTTTACTAAAAACGTTTATATGTGGCTGGTGTACGTAATAATAGATGTCGTGGGAACCAGTGGTTCATTTCAGCCGTGGCGCACCCTGGCGGTGCCAGGACACTTTTTGAAGGTT
>JAGDQP010044068.1:0-16021 GCA_022664845.1 Lepisma saccharinum
CGTAATAAATGTCGTAGATAAGTGATGTAATTCAGCCTCTTTTGATTTCCACGTTTTGCTAACCCTATGCGTGATAGAACGACTGACGATATTGTTTCTCTTTTTAAAATTAGACAGCCAGTGACGAGATGCCTTGAATTGTCGAGTATTATCCGGATCTAGCTCTTTACTTATCTGAAGAGCCCAAAAGCGAAGAGTCCTGTTGTGTATAATTGCACATCTCTCGACCATTTCTTTGAATTTATCGTGAACTGCTGTATTAAGTTTCTTATAACTGGGTTTTTGCCTTTTTATCTCATATTCAAAGAGGATGTTTTTCGATTGAATTAATCTATACTGTGACTTGACTGATGAAAATTTCCTTCGTTTCTTTTCCGGGTTCTCATTGTGTGTCCAAAACATGTAAGCTGCTTCTTTATAATCATCGTCCAAGATGTGATTTTGTTTTTTTGGCGAAGGCTGATATTCTTCACCTGAAGATGCTACAGGTGTCGGAGACTCTTGATGTGTTTGAGAACCTTGCGATGTACTTGGCATTTCCTCATCAAAGACGTCATCACCGTAGTCTCCATCATCGCTTTCATCACTGTCACCAGCAAATTCAAGAGTTCCATCTTGTCCTCAAGTATCTCCACTATTTGTTTGTACAATGAATCTTCATACCTATTCATTCTCGTATTAACAAATCCATATTTCTCATACAGAGCATGAACGATAGCACCTGCTTCCATTTTCTGGAACGAAAAGAAAAAAGACCTTTTATTGACATCAATAATAGGAGCAAACATGCACAAGGACATTCATACACGAATAAAAGAGAGAGGGATATCATTCTACACATTACACTAATTGGGAGCAACGTACGACGTATTACCATCGGGATAATCTGCAAAACATGGACATCACAAGCAGCTAAATTCGCTTTCTATTTGAACTTTAACCCGCGATAAGCTTGTTATTACTGGAGCTCTGCAGCTAGGATTTCACAGGTGTACTATACTCGTCACTAGCTTCAATTTAAGGTATCACTTGATGAGCAACTCGAGTCCTCACTTCGGGTACTTTTATTACTTGTCAGTGCCAGAGTCGAGATTGGAGGACATGGGCCCGTTTTCTGAACGGATAGTGTCTCACAATGGTTAGTTTTTCACTTTTAACTAAAAATTTATTTTCATTGTTAATTTCTTTTCTCCTGAATTACCAGTTGGGAAAGCAGTTTTAGCACCATTATGACTAAAATAATATGTTGTTAGTGAAATGGTTCATTATCTCTTTGCTAATTGGTATTGTGAAGCAGGTTTTTCATGATCAATTATTTGAAAGGCATGACATGCAAAATATTAGATATCGTTCTCAGAATGTCCGTGAGATGGCAGGTTTACACAAACTGTCAGTTTTTAAAGACATACTTCCTACTTCCCACGCTAGATGGAGCACAAATTCGCTTTAAGTAATAAATAAGAAGCGTAGAGAATGAACTTGTTTTCTTCCACTTCTCCTCCTCCTTCTTCTTTATTATTATTATTATTATTGCTGTTTTCAACACGGTGATCGTGCTGAGAGTTGGCGGTTGCCTCTTCGTAATATAAAGAATGAATTGAAAACAACATTCACGATTTCGCCATTCCGTGTTAATAATCCAGTCAATAAAGGTTTTATGACGGCACTAATTAGCAAAAAGTTGAAAATTTGCCAGTTGTTACAACATCATAAGGGGAGTGTTTTCTCAAAAGTCCCCGACCCTCCCCTCTTGCTCCCCCGCCAATCCCCCGGAGTGGCAAATTTACAGACTTTCAGAAATTGTATTATATCTCCGTAACCAATAGAAATAACGACATGATTCTTTTTTGTTATAATTCCTATATAATAGGCTACAAAAATGTTTATCGTGCGTAGTTGCGCTATCTCGAGTAGTTTTGCCGTAATTTTGATCAAAAGCGCAAAATATCGATATTTTGCTTTCAATATTTATAATTTTTACGGTGTAGATTGTTTCAAACTCACAATATCGAACAAGTGTTCGAAATAAAAGTTGTTGCCTGTTTCATAAGCTTTAAAATGATGTATATATATCAATATGATTGAACAATTACTGTGTTAGCTAATGAGGTAGAAATGAGGGGCAACAGCACGCGAACAATGCTTTACCTTCTATGTGTGCCCTATCCCCATTAGGTAGTTGTGAGTTCTCGTCGATTATGACAACTTGTCTTTGCTGTGTAGTGGCAAGTAAAATAGATGATTATATTTTGGAGTCCTTTTGATGTGATATATCACGTAACCAGATAGCAAGCCAACTTGCAACAAGATTACAGTCACTTACTTTGAGCTTGTCAAGCTTGATATTGAGTTGAACTTAACAAACAAGCATTAAAACAAACTTGTTGGAAGCACAAGTGACTTGGTTGTTATAACCAATCTAATTCAAACATGTTGGAATCTCGTGAGACTATAAATTTATTTGAATTTTTCGTTGCACTTCCACTGTCATTTCACGTGCCGGGCCTATTTCGACGTAGTCTAATCTTCGCCAACTCCCACCCCTTTTACTACAGGCGTCTCTTGCGATCTGATGGGCTAATTATAAATAGACAAACTCGGGCATGTGTTATTCTAGTGACTACAGCATCGGATTGGTGTGCCAGTGGTCCACGGTTCGATTCCTATCCAGGACAACGTCTTTATTTTTGTATGAAGTGCAATTTATTTTCCTTTTTTGTCCTGGTAAAGCTAGTTCAACCTTGATTCTTGTAAACTAGAGTGCTTGGTTCAACATTGTTTAAATCTTTTGGCTTAAATTGCTAAGCTTGCATCAAGTTTTTCCACTTGTCAAAGTAAGCTTCATTAACCTTTGAGTCAGGTGAAAATTGCTATATGTGTAGTGAGAAAGGAAGAAAGGGAAAGAAGGTACTGTGCATTTTAAGCTATTTCTTTGCTCAGGAAAAGCAAATAAAACCTCCGAGAGTTTATTACGATAAGGTTAGTCAATAGTCATATTACTATTTGTTGGAAAATAAAGGAGACTACCGAAAATGGCCCATACAGAGGGAGTTAGGAAAAAAATACACGAATGATAGCAACAAAGTGAATGTTTGAGGATGCAATGGGTTACCGCCTTACGTCGAGAAAATGTACGTTGCGGAACTAACTCCCGCCGCGTTCTAGGGAACAAATAAGGGGCATGGGCAGGGCCTATCATGGCAGAATGGTGAGCGCTCAACCATGGGTGTATACTTGTATGCTGTGCTCACCCAAAAGCAGATAATCACAATATCACAACAAACATTTTCTGATCACATTAAACGTGCTATAGGTCTGCTTTGCCTACGTTCGTTGCAGACAATATTGGCATATCACCGTACGAAAAGTGCTTGGATCACCGTACGAGGAGCGCAGAAGTGTTGTACAAGCTGCAAGATTCTCAAGCAGGGGTGACAGTCTGGGATGGTACATACGAGTATCTTCCAAAAAGCAGTAACTTCCGCTTCCAAGCGGCTACGTACAACTCCCACAAATCACGGAATTTGGGGAAGCCTAAGGTAGCAGCCACTCCGGACGCTTTGATCATGGACATATTCGGACTTCGGAAGGCAAATCTCTCCGATGTGGATCGTGAAAAACAATAGTGCATTCTACTGATTTCAAAGAACGATTCCGTAATTCCACTGCTTTTCATCATGCAACCATTTTACCATTTCCGTGTGAATCTTAAAGAAATTTCCTTTAAGGTACGTATCAATAGTATGTACTATGGCAAGACATTCTCATTCTGTGGTGTGATAGAGTGTTTACGTTCGTATTCCTTGAGTCCTCTGCTAGTATACACTAAGATTTCGTTTTCTTCTATATCACCCTGACCAAGATATCCAGCTATTCCTACGGAAGAAGCATCAATTACGATGAAAAAGGTTTTCTGATAGTTCGGTTGACACAAAGCTGGAGCATTTAATAGACGTTCTTTCATATGTTCAAAGGCTTGATCCTCCACAATCGTCCATTTCCATTTGATATTCTTCCTTAAGGTATATAGTGATGTCATAATGATTTTTGTAACAATGAATGATCAACTAACTAAAATGAAAACAATGATTATTTTTATGAAATGAATTACAATGGAATGAATAACGATGACATGAAGTGAATGTGATGAATTATTTTAAATATGATAATTGTTTATAAAGTGTTTCATTGTCATTTAAAAGTATGAAACAATAACAATATGTTAATGTTGATTGTTATTGAAGAAAGTTACTTTGTTATAGAAACAAATTATTTTTAAGTTCAATTGAGGGCATATATGTAATAGGAATTAGTATGTATTATTAGGCCTAACTGAAGCCAAACATTCTGTAAAATCATTTTTTTCATTTATTTGTTTTTATTAGATAGTCTACAGATCGTTTAAATGTTTGTGTTTGTAGTTTCGCAAAATTATATTGATGTGTATTTAAAATAGTTGCAAATTTGCTCAACAGATGACAGGCAAGTTATAATTCGCTAAAATCAAATGTTGAAAGATTGTTTAACTCTTTGATAATCTTTTTGGTATGTTTGGAACTATATTAATGTTATTAGAATGTTGTTTTACTCTTGTATGTTTATAAAGAAACTTTTATTTATGATTTTTTTACACAAATGTCAACTTTAGAATATGTTTATGAAGCTTAAAGTAGTCGTATTGATTTATTAAAAACCTATTTCGATAGTATACCAGTCTTTTCTTTACGACATATTATAAAGTTCCCTTTGAAGTGCACACTCCAGGTTGGGATACTTCTCTATACCAAGTACCGCCCCACAGCAGCAGACAAGTCCTTGGTAACCAGAGGCACATTGGCAAAACATTTCAATCCAACGAGATACAATATTCTACTTAATAGAAGATTATACTAAGAGCTATTATGCAACATGTACTGCTCCTTGGGACATTCATTTCATTATTATTTTTATGTATCACGAACTTACATGTGAATTCCATATTTAAGTTTCAAACTTGAAAAACAAAAAGGAAAAAAAATGGGAGCATATAAAGTTTGTCACAAGATTTGGGTAGTTTTTATTGTTACGGTTGTCAAGAAATAAAAGTATTGATTCACAACACTGTTTGGTTTCGTTGTTCTTTTGTCCCGAGCTTTAGTAAAGGTGGAAGCCAGTTCGATGCGGCACTGTTGTGAGGATTGCGTTAAAAGTCTATGCACTTTTCGATATTTGTCGTTCGATGGAAAGTTGTATCTTGGTGTGTGAGGAAGGTCGTGTTCTTCGGAAGAACTTCAGCAGCGCTGAAAATGCGGTCGAATACGTCAAATGGAGTCAGCTACAGTCAGTAGTTTTAGATGGATCTTTCGTCGAATTTCTTTGTTTTGTGAGTATACTTCTTGAGTGAACAAGTTAAATAACACAAAGTACTAATATTAAATCGTTAACAGAGATAATTCTTGGAAGTTGTCCTAGTGAAAATCAAAGTAAGGTATAACACGGGTTTCATATAAAAAAAAGGTTCGCATTCGGCAATAAAAAGTGGATAAAATTAAATAATCAAGGAAAATTCACTTTAATTAATATTTTCTCAGTAAATATGTGGTCAGAATGAAAGTACTTTATTAAATTTACTTTAAAGGAAACAGACTGAAGTAACCAGATTTTTCGAATTTTAAAAGGAAAAGTAAATCAAAGAGTAAGTTTGAATTAATTTAAACAAAAATAGAGCTAGAATTTAACAGCAGTTTAAAGTGTCAATCGTGGAAAGCTAAAACGGGCGATGATTGTGCATTTTTAAAGAATTTAAATAAGTGGTGTTACCAATTGCTGCTGGTAAAATAGTTAGACATAGTTCTTTCCTTTAAAATTAAAACTAGTTAAAGTCAAGTTAAAGTCAGCTCTTAAATTTAATAATTCTCGTTGACTTAAAATAGTTACAATTTGTAGAAAATTGAAAAATTAAAATTTGTTTAAACTTTAAATTATCATTTTCTATTTAAACAAATTCTAAAGGGATCTTGATTTCACTGATTTTTGATGGGGAAAAACTAAAATTTAAATATATGATTTTTCTCTAAGATTCTAGAGTAAATAGAAACAGTGTAACAAAATCGCTTAACAGTATTACGCTAATTGAAAAAGGGGGTATTTAATGGCGGATTTAAAGTAACGTGGTTATTGATAGTATTCAGACTAATAAAAGGAATCACGGAAGTTACATTGAAAATAATAATCCTTGCTTAAACGGTACTGATAAACATCTTTAAAAATGAGAATTTTTGGTTCAAAAACTTTTCTAGATTGTTGGTTCTGAGGTCGAAATTTCTATTGCGTTGAATCCTGAATCATTCATGGATGGAATTTTGGATGGCGGACTGAGATGGTAATCTTTTCTGCTAGTGTCTGTATTTCCTACAAGTGATTGGTAAGTTTAACCTTTCCTATTTTAGTAACTAATTTGATGTATGTGTGCTAGTAAATATTTGCATTGCCTTAATTCAATTCACGACCCTTGTGCCGGGAATTGTGTTTTGTAGAAATATGTAAGAATAGTTAGAACTTTCAACAGGGTTGATTTCTCTCCAAATTTTCAATCGATATTGTTGCGGAGTAGAATTTGTTTATCTCTCATAAATAATTGCTAGTTTGAATCGAATTGTGAATTAATAATTTAAATAGATTAATTCGGAATAATATTGTAATAAGTAATAGTGATGCGCTTACTGTTCAAAAATAAACAATTTTTTGTTAAATCGAACTGAATATTGAATCTTTTAAATTAGTTGAAATTAATCTGAATTGCTTATTTATTATCTTCGTTCGAATTCTTAGTGAATCCGAGTAAGTAAACAAAGATCCAAATTGAAGTTTGGAATTGTTCGTTGTTAAAATAAATTTCTAGAAATAATTTGTTTTTTGGTTTATTTGTTTACACATCAAATATCATTATTTTTTCTTTTCGACGCTTGCTACCCGAACTTGTACGCTCTGGGTTTGTTGAGTCAGTCCTGACGCGGGCTCTACTGATCTGAATTTAATTAGGGGGTCAATCACTTGTCATTCGAAATAAATTGTTTATTTGTTTGGGAACTTAACGAAGTTGAAACGTTGTTTGCAATGGTGGGTGAGAACGCGTACAAACAGGCACCCTTTCAAAATCCACTGCACCCACAATTTGGCTATTTTTAGTTTTGCAATGTTTTAGAGAATACAGTGAAAATGCAGTGACACGTATTGGCATCAAAATGGAATGAAAATATCAAGTATCTTAAGTTTTATAGTGACCTAAAAACTTTTAAAAAGTTATCAATCCAGCACTTGTCCATAAGGTTACAAGCTTATTCTTCAGGAAATGAAGTGCAATAAAGTTAAAGATTTGGAAAAACTAAATAGTTATGTACCTGACGAGTACTTAGAATATTATGATAATATTTTAAAGAGGCCTATAAACAACAAAAATCTAGACAATGACTAAACTTACTGCTATTTCATGATTTTTGTCTCATTGAAAAATCAGTGTTATAAAATTTAAAAGAATGGATGAAATCAACATTATGTAGGTTTAGAAACATAAATGTTCGCAAATAAAATAAAGAAATGGCAAATAAAGTGAAATAAATGTGGTTTCCGTACCTTTTCTTCCATTGTTTTAAAGGGCCATCAGTCCCCAACTTTTACTGACCAATAACATATTAATATATTGCAATACAATCCTATAACTAAGGATCACTTTTCAACCATCAAACCTGTTAGTTTCCATATAATTAATCTCACTTAATTATTTTTCATTTTAAAATATTTCTCTCAATTTCCCAAAACATTGTACTACTGGATTGATGCCCTTTTAAAAATATACGGTTCAAATAAATTCCACAAAGTCTCATAACAACTTGATAAACAAGTTGGTATATGACCTGTCCTGCTCTGAGTACTCACGGAATTACCTAGGTATCCTAGAACAATCAGTGGTGTCCACCCCAAGGGACTGAGTAGTTATTGGACGCTAATTTTACAAGTTCGAATAGAATCAGATCGCTCATTTTTAAAAGGGAATATGTGCCATTAAAGCTACATAGCACATATCCCTATTTTACAAGGATCGATTCATTTCACTGAATATATATATGAAACTCAACATTACAATAAGAAAAATATTGCGAAATAATACCAGCAAAACAAGTTCGATCTTGTATTTAATGCGTGGAAATTGAAAGTTCTGAATTTTGTCCAAGAATTATCCTAGTCCACACTACTTTCTTCTTTGGCCGTCACTCACATATTATAGTTTTGGAAAATGTTTGTTAAAGTACTGTAGATACGAAACTTCGTGATATAAAGATCAAGAGCTGTACAGAATTTACTTTTACTTGTAACTTGAAAATGAAGCGCAGCTTATGATATCATAATTTTCAGAGGATCGATTTCTCTGCTAAAACTAAGTTCTTTGTTGCATTTAATACTTCCTTTCTAGTCCTGTGAATACTACTCGTATCTCATCAACTTTCCAAAGATAATTATAATAATTTTCAAAAGATCGTAAGGTAAAGCCATTCGATGGAAATAGGTTTTATGTGATGAATAACTGTGTAGAATGTTTGATATTGATTACTGCCACAAATAATTTATTTTCTACTTCAAATCTTACAAACAATGTAGAACTTAAACACATGAAACTGTTATGTTTTGAGTTTTGGAGTTCAGCCACTCCAGCGCTCTGGTTGCTCCTATCTTTTCAAGCTCTGAACCAACCACAGAACGAATTCTAGTATTATAGTCATTCAACCACATGATCTGTAAATAAAAGGAAAAGAGGTAATTCCTTGTCCAGTTTTGAAATGCGACTTACATGTAATTGTTGAAGAATGATTAACTCATCTTTATACACGAAGAATTGCATTTGGAAACCTTCTGTACAAACTTGGATAATGGAAGTGAATATATTAAAAAAAACAAAGTTATTTAATATAATACATGTTACATTACTCATCAATCTTTCAAATACTGCTGATTTTACATTAGCTAATACGTAATATACTAAGTTGCGTTATTACTGCAGAGCACAGCTTGTTTCTAATGAAGAGTTAATTTTAACTGCACCAAACACAAGACATCTATTTTGAAATGATCTACTTCTTTGGTCAATTTCCGTATGCCTTTGTCGAAAGTATAACTTCGTGGAATATAAAATTCGGACACACCTAACAGAATACAATTTAATGGATCCACTTCAATCGGAATTTCGCAAATATCACAGTACGGCTACTGCTCTAGCATGAATGACGGATGATATAAGGCAGACACTAGATAAAAGAGAGATCACCTACCTTACGCGTCTAGATTTTTCTAAGGCATTTCAGTCAATTGACCACAAAATCTTACTGCGGAAATTATCTCATTTTTAAAATTTTTCCCAGGGAGCTGTTAGATGGGTGAAAAACTATTTGTGCGATAGGAAACAATTCGTAAGTATAGCTGGTAAAACTTCCTCACTGCGCTACCTAACTCATGGAGTACTCCAAGGAAGTGTCCTAGGACCTCTTTTATTTTGTATGTATGTAATTGACCTCCCATCCGTACTCTTACACTGTAAATATCATTTGTACGCTGAGGATTTCCAAATATAGGGTAAATATGCCCAATTTCGCAGTATATTTTATATCTTGCCTATATTATCAATTATATAATTTGCTAAACAATAACGCACTACGTTGTTCGATCAGTTCCTTCAAACCTGACCAGAGACATCTCTCGTAATTTATTTTTTGCTTTTAGAAATTTAGTAATTATCATCTAAAGTACATAATGCAACTGTTCCCAATTTCGCAGTTGTCTTTCCTTATTTCGCAATAGAGCTGCCTAATTTCGCACTACTGTCTTTTTGTTACTAATTTTACTACATTGCTACGTTATATGCCTATATTATGTTAGAATACATTTAGGTGTATAGGCAGATATAAAATTTATAATGCTGTGTCACAATATTTTTGTATTATTTATTATGCTATATCATAAAATATTTGTGTGTTATTTATTATTATTAAATGATCATAGTGTACCTTATCATTAAAGTTAGCGAATCTAAACAAAATGTAGGCCTACTCCTAATTGCACAATGAAAACTATTAAAAAATATTATTAATCCTATTGAAATAGCTAGATACAATAAGAAATAATATAACATAGAAAAAGAAATTGCATTGGCAAGGCAGTTCCAATTAAACAAAAGCTAGCCTATATGATAGATCAAATGAGGAAAGGCACAAAATGTTCAAGTGCAAAAATGGTTCTCACTCGTCTTCCTCCCTGGAACATAGCACATGAACTCAGGTTCATAACGCAGAAGACCCTAGCAAAGTTCATAAAACCAATCCAAACAATGAAGACACAATGCATTTCATGCCTGCTTTGTCGTCCTTAAAATGTTCTTCACAAGACAGATGTTGCTGTCGTTTGCTTTGATCCTAATAGGTTCAGGATTAGGAGTAGATTTTATTCCAGATGTTCCTTGCTGAGACACTTCAACTGCTTTTGAACCATCACCAAACATGATCGCCTTCTGGGCAGCTGTCTTCACCTATGGATTTGGATAGTGGTAACGGCTCTGGTGTGTCGACGATATGCATATGAGCAGCAGACTGCTTGAACGTGTTTTCAGGAAGAACATGTTTGTTCAGTGGATAAATTCCAGTTTTTCTGAAACCACTTGTAATGTTCTTCATTGTAACACTTTATTGCATCACTTTGCCAAAGAGAGAGATAACATCTTTCCTTGTTGGTTTGTAACTACACGATTTCAGTAGATCTTTCACCATTTTCCTTCAGAGAGACTTCATTGGGCCAAAAACACTAACATCTAGTGGTTGCAGAATGTGTGTGATATGGGAAGGGAAAGTGAGAACTTCGGCGAATTGCAAAACCTGTGGGGATAAATTTTTTAGGCTACGCTCTAATCCATAAAAACAACTTTTTTCAGTTTTACGAATATGAGCATTTTTAAATTCCCCCCCCCCCTTATCAGTAGGTTGGTTATTCTATCGTGTCATAGTAATAACTGCAAACACATATAGCTGTGAGTGTAAGATCTGCACTACAAATATTCATACTTTTTTAAGGTCCGACACAGTGAGCATTGCATGATTACCAACAGGTTTACCCACAATATCCCCCGTCCCCTCTTCGCCTAGTGCAACTCTAAAATGTCATTGAAAAAGTTTTAAAGGCTTACAAGGGGTTCTAGAGTTTAAATTTCCAAACAAAAGATCCAACAATACAGTATGTTTAATTTGACAACGTTGCACACAAACGTATTGTTACAACCCTCCCTCGCTTTGTCTTCTCGTGTACCGGAGCTAAGCAAACCTTTACCGAAATTAAGCCTATAATGGGCTTTGAATGATGGCTAGGGATGGCTACAGATATTATGAATATTCCCTTATATTACTTGTCATTACCTCTCTACATTTACATATGCATGCTGTAATATACTCAACATCAATGCTACAAATACCTGGAAGTGTGTTAGGGCCTGTTTTCACACTAAGCTATCACGGAATTAGGGCCTGTTTTCTTTGCTTGTTTTCATTAATGGACCTAGGACAATTACAATATTCACATAAGTACGGACGTTTCTTTTCCCACCTAACCACCCACTACATTCAACATGTGTACAGTTCGGACAATTGTCACCTCCACACTACTATCACAACACCCAGCTTCGGCCCAAACTACAGCATAAACTACAGAAAGACGCATTGTCCACATTGGACGCCATTTTAGAATCAAGTTATAATACTTGTCCAAAATGATAGAACAAACACTGCAACGTTAAAGAATTTCTTATAAAGGTTTACACTTTTTACTATCCAGTTCATGAAGTTCTAGATTATGTCTACTTAACCCTTAAGATTTAATGGTGCAATTCTATAGCAAAATTATGCGTAAACACATTCACTCCACTCTCTTCTAGAACTTGACTCTTAATGGCGGAACCATTTGTAGGGACCAGTAATGAGTCTTCCTGAACGTGGCAGCACCGGTACTGACCCTCCGACGTACTGCGGTAACTTTTTAATGGGGGTGTTCGTCATTAACTACCCATTCGTTATTTGCCGCCTTTCACCTATACGAATCAATGAATCAATCTTATTATGGGTAGCATAGTATGCTACTATAGGCTGTTATTATGTTTAGGTTAATGCAAGGCTCATATATAATATTCGCTGTTAAGCCTAACTCAAAGTTTAATTTATATGCAATTAGGTTTTGAGAGTGCAAATTCTAAAGACAAGCGTTTGTGAATGTATTAAGATAAACTTTGGTAAACTTTATTTTATATGGGCCAGTCTAGTAACTTTGTTCTTCGGCCCGTCACGATTCGCCTTTAGCTGTTAAAATCCACACCCATGCCCCTTCCGGGACTCGAACCCGGGACCGCCGCCGCAGACCGCTCGGCCACCCGGCCGGCTGAATGTATTAAGACAACGTATGATAGGCACATGAAGTAAATCTATAAACCAACTTCATGCAATCGAATACGAACTAAACGTAATCTAAATAGCTTTGCAAACATGAAAGTTAAAGCTTCACTTGTTATTCCTACCATGTGAAATATTATTTTGTTACGAAGTCAGTTATTTGATAAAGATAAATCCTGTATAACCAATTTAACACTTTTAAGATGTGTAATTTGCAACTGACGATGTGCGATTGTTAGAACCTTGTGCTGATAAACTAATGCATGCTCTTGGGATAGATGACAATGAAAACTGCTCTGTAATTTTGATGTGGGCTACGAATGTTAAATATTTATATTGGCAAGGAATTTGTTGTTGAATCGAATCTGGATATTATTTGTAAAAAAAATATTTGATAACGAGACTAAGTAGTTATATATCCAAATTCATGTAAAAGGGATAAATGGTTATCTGTAGAGAGCTTATTCGTTAAATGGAATAAAAGGTTGTGACGTCAAAACGATCTAGTTTTTATTATGCAGTGAATTGTTCGCCTGCCGGAGTAAAACACTCCGTAACCAGGTGTATAGAATTAAGTTTCACCCCACCTATTTGAGCTAAAAACCCTAGGTCCCTAGGCGTCTCAATTTGCGACATACCCAAGCTGACGTATCTCATCCTAGCGAGTCTCGAAAAGAATCTAATTTCCATGAGAAATCTATTCAACGCGTCTAGCGTCTACGACTGATCATATATCCGACTCATCTTTTACAATCAATCTATCTATCCATCCATCCAAAATCTGAAATATTATTAATTTAGCAGCAGAATAAAATAGTAGTTGATGTAATTCCTGGAACTTCAACTAGTAATTTATAATTAAAGATAATAATTTTATCTGTTTCTCTACGAACTGTTCAACGAGTTCTGAAAGCTAATGGTAGGGTATTCTACTCCCTGGTGACGAGAAACGAACTTATTTAGAACTCGCTTCTTTTCATTCAGCAAAAGAAGACAGCTTTTAATTATTTAACTTTAGCAGAACTGTCCTATTGTTACTTTTTTCTGCTTTTTAAGATTTTTATTTAAAAAATACACTGTTGGGGATGTCCTAGTAACTATATAAATATCAAATGATGTATTGAAAGTGGGTTATATATATGTAAGGTGGCGGAAAAAGCAAATTTTTGTTTGCTTTATTTCTTTCGTATGAATTAACCTCCTTGAATGGAATGTAATGTTGGAATTTTCACTACGAAATTTCCGAGAGCTCTTCTTGAAGTATATAAAGACTTTTTTTCTTCTTTCTCAGGACCGGCCAGACCTGGCTTACCTACCCTACGTCATTCGGCCTGACTTTCAGGAAACAGCTAGATTTTGAACTTTGTCATGGATAATAGTTTGGTTTAATACATATTATAAATATTTTAGTGTGTTTTTGAGAAGTTTACGCTGTGTAATTAATCCTGTATTGTTTCTTCAATTAAAGAACATTATAGTTGGAATGTGGTAAAGAATTTTCTAACATTGTGCAGGAAGTTAAGCAGAGCTGACTAGAAATTAAATATTGCATCTTTTCATTGTTCATTGTTTTCATGTATTTATATTGCAATGTGATGTCTATGCTATGCTTTGCTTTAATATAATTGATTAAACGAGAATTCAGTTATACTTGCAATAAATGCATTTAATAGTATGGTGTTATACATGTTTATTATTTGTGTACCAGTGTCTAATACAGAATAATAACTAAATTATGCATACGACTATCCTCCAAGGAAAAATTAGAGATAGCACTCAGCGTTACTTTGTAGATATACGTATAACCTAATCTAACCTAGCGTGAAAATTCCTACTTGATATTGCTGTACCCACACAAGTTAGCAATGTACTATTAATACACACTCAGGATACGCATTGCCAAATGCGAACTGGATTATAATGTGGTACCGAGGACGGGATTAGAGAAAATCTATGGTAATTGAAGAGATAATTCCAACCTATTGACAAACCAGAAGACAGTGGATACATCTGTGGATACAAATAAAACATACAGTTAATAGAACATCTGTGGATACAAAAATCTGTTCAGACCGGAATTTTCTTTTTTCTTTTTTTTTTCTTAGAAAAGGAACTTTTGTTTTTTATTCAGCAATGTGCTTTTTGGACTATGTCATTGTGACCCGATACGAAATTATACGTTCTCAGCAAATTCAGAGCTCTTTCATCTCTTTTCTTCTCATCTCTCCCTCTCCTTAGTCATAAAGATGAATATGAAAGGAAGTCAATCAAATTAACAATTTATACAAATAGAAATGTTACATTAAAGTAGGCAATTAAGAAAACTTTGCAATCTCAATTTATCCATCTTTAGGATAAAGCTGGTAAACTGCAGTGCGAGATAGCATTGCATAGAAGTTAATCTTGCAACGAAATTGTTGTAATCGTGCCGATAGTTAAGTGTATTTGATTGTGACGTGGAGCTGTAGGAAGTTTACGCTCTTCAAGATAGCCTTCCTTTCGGTCCCATACAGAAATAATGCTAAAATATCGCGTCTATAAAAATAGAGACGACCAAAAGTCAAAACGAGACATCAGAGCAGTAACTGGCATGGGGTCAGGTATACTCACTAACTGGGCTTTGATCTCCGAAGAAGTTACTCACAAGATTGGAAGAAACACCAACTACTGGAAAGATCCTCACTTACATCATTATTGTTTACAATAGCACGTCTAGTTGGCTGGAACAGTACATATCATGTACGTAGTAACGAAGTACTTATCATCAATACGAACTTAACATTTAACATGTACTAAGTCGCAGTTGCACTTAAACAACCCTTGTTATCTCCAGTTATGCCTTGTTTAGATTACTCAAATTTGACAATGGTAAAAATTATAGGGGTAAAACTAACTTGCGTTCAGACTACAGAACTTAACTTGGTTATCGTGCTTATACTACCATTGTCTGTGAAGAAACAGGTTGAGGTTTCCGTGGTTGAGTAAAGAATCTGCTTATTACACGGGAGAGGATTAAATTATAAAAAATGAACACAAATGAATTGATTGTAGCTTCACATTTTGTAGATTAGTTCTGGCATCATTCTTTTATACTTTAAATTGATACACATCACCAGGATACTATATAATTCCATAAATAAAGAAATAAACTCACGAAGAATGACTAGCTTGCGTTCAGACAGCCGTTTCTTACTAACCTTACAAGATAACCGTCGTAAGTTGACTTTAGTGAAATTTGAAACCCGCGTTAACGGTAACTTGCGTTTACATTACTAAAATGAACTCGGGTTAACATCAACTATGGTAAGATGTTAGTAATGTAAATAAGGCATTAGAGAGAAGCACCATTACGATAGAAAGCGTTCGTACTCTTAATTAGTTGTTACAAAACTCCGAGTTGTTCCCGTGGAAGGACTTCATTTACACTGGTTGTACTAAGATGTAGCTGAAAGAGTAGTTACCTGTTTTCTTGATAGCATGTCTACGTTTATAAGCTTGGGTTCGTACGGAACAAGAGTCACTGCTTCAAATCCTAGCATCCTTTGGCCTGCTGGAAACTGAAAATATTG
>JAGDQP010044069.1:3273-16021 GCA_022664845.1 Lepisma saccharinum
AACGAAGCACTAGGTAGTCAGCTGATCGCATACGGAAGTTGAAAGTCACTTCAACCCCTTAAACGCGTGGCTTGGGCACCGGTGAGTGATCCACAGATGTCCCGCTCACGCAGACTGTGCTGTTCAGACCATGACAGTTATGTCTTAGTTCTGGAAAGTTTAATATAGCGACACTTTAAGTTTGAGAAGATTCCACATTTATAACGTCACTATGGGAGTTGATAACAACAACACGTTATGAACAAATGCTTATATGCTTTCAATAGAATAAGGAAAGAAAAATTACACTTTCGTCACAGTTGGGTGAGGTTTTCCCTCAACGAGAACTTCTGTCGCGACAACGATTGTACATATTCGTCCGCGCGTAACGATTACTTGACACGTCACGAGTGCAGTCTAAGTAGTGAAAGACAAAATACTCCACTTTCAAATATTGTTCGTTTGGCCGTGTGGGTTGCAAAACACTACGAATAACTCCAAAATTCTTCCATTAACAAATTGGCTAATGTTCCACAGAACTGGGATATGGAAGTATGCGGTTTGCACTAAAATCGTGAAAATGTTCTTAGAAAGTTCCAACTTCTTGAATAGCGTTGTTTTCAAGGAAGTTCGACGTCATTACATATTGCTCCAAAATACAAGAGGACAACACTTTCCTGTCACATGAAACAACTTAATGACAGTATAAGAATGATAATGTTCCCACATAGTGCTGACGTAAAATCACGAACTAACTTATGCTTCTTCCCGCAATTTCCGGAGACGACTAACACGAAATTGTCTGTACGGATGTCAGTGAGGTTCTGTTCTGCACTCGGGCAAATCACTGTGTTAAAAGCGACCTCTTTTCCATAATGCATTGCACATAGAGTTTGACAGAAGTCACGTATTCCGGGTTAAGTCCATACATACATAAATTAACATACTAAAATCAATCTTACGAACACCTCTACCACACAAAGAATAGTTACAGGATACAATACACAATGGAAGAGCAATCTCCAAATAAGGTAATATGTATTAAAATCAAACGCAATATGAGGGGTTCGAGAGTACACTTGGCGTCTATAGTCTTCGAGTGTCGGGAAATTCCCGTCCGACGCTTCCAAGATTTAGCGTTAAAACCAAGCGAAATAGAAATCTTATTCACTCTCATAAGAAATGCATTAAGTAAAATAATAATTACACAATAATGTTCATCATTAATAATTAAACATGATTAAAGAAATATTTTATCGCACTCTTCATTTTAAACCAAATATATATATATATTATTCACACACATGCTCGTCAATATCCATGTCACTATACACATTATCACTGTCCTGCACACCAACACCACTCGAGCAAGGTTCCAAGCCAAAGAAGTCAATAGCCTCCTGCGGGATGCATCCCTGATAGTTCAGTAACAACTCGCTATAGTAACTTCAAGCCAGTTATTTGCTTTCCACACTTCCGAAAAAGCCATAATACCCCAGATCCAGAATGTCCTGGGCAGTTGCACAACTTTGTAACACAGCTTATTCGTCGTTCCAGAAATAGTATAGGAGATGATGCAGCAACATGTCAGGATCGGATTCCTCAGCTTGGAATCTTACCATTCGATAGTAGCACAGAGATCGCCAGCACTCAAGAACAGTTTCAGGATCGTTATACCCTTGCATTTCCAGCGCAGTAAGCAAAACATCGATAGGATTTCCCATGATTCGTAATTTATAAAGATACACTACACTACTAGACACAAGGTAATGTTTTTACACAGAGGTGGAGTAGATCCTTCTACTTCGGAACGTACGTACGAACAGAAGGCCAATTGCATTAAGTACTGGATATACCACAAGAGCGCGGACGCGAACGAAAGCTATCATATACGCAATTTCTTTGGAGGTAACTACCCTGTGGTGTCCTCTCATGCATGACTAACAGTGTAACAAGTTCGTAGTACATCCCTGAGGTGCAACAAACCCAGAACCACATGTACCAATAAATATGTTCATACAGAGATACGACACTAAACCGTATTGTTACTTACATGTAGGGTTTACGGTAAAGGTACATCATTAGAAACACTATTACACACTTGCTAATAATCAACACAGAACAGTGTTTTACAAAAGAGATCATACCATCAAAAAAGAAAACGCTTTGTAACACACTGAAACGGTCATGCATTATTACTTGCTCATAGGATTCTCCCTCAGATATACAGCAAACAATAACAAAGAGTATCTGAGAACCTGTCTTTCAGTGAGGCCGCCCCAACATCAGTCTATATTCACAAGAAAACAGGTTCTCAGATACTATTCACATTCACAGGCGCTACAGCACCTGTCCCTCATCCCAATATTCTACTATTAGATAATTGGAGAGGAAAGAAGTACACCGGTATTCCTTGTTTCATCACACAGACATATTTAAGTGTTACCAACTCCCATTTTTAACTAAATTATTTAATTTATCGGTAGTTGGATACACGGTTGTGTAGTGTAATGCACTGATGCAATGGTAATCCAATTCAAAACTGATCTTATCCTGCTTCTTCCCTTTCTGCTCTTTTAACGGTTAGGTTTTTTAGATCATGTTTCTCAGTCTAATACATTTCACAATTCAAATAAATGCTTAATGACCAGTTTTTAAGCTCTAGATTATTTTCTCAAGGAACTTCCACGTTGAAAACATTCTCTGATCTTCAGTATTTAATCATTCAAATCCTCTTTGTGAAACTCTTTCAAGTGGATTCAGAATCTTCCTATTAGATTTTCAAGAATATTTTTTTCAATTCGGATTCGTTTGTCCAGTCCACTATACTACGCTAATATATACTCTAAGCTATTTCACCCTTGACAGAACATGAACCTTACTTCGGATTCAGTCTCATGTTGTACCAATTAGCCCACCTTCGGTACCAATTCATGTGTATCTTTCCTTCCAGTAATCCTTTCCTCTTTTCAATGCAAACGTAGTTTGCTTTATTTCTTCCGTACGCATACATTGAATTATATGTTCCCAGGGGCTTTCCTATGGCTTATCTTCTGAACGTCTTTGCTTTACAGGTGCGTGCATTTGACATTTCTATAGGTTCCTTTTTATTTATAAGCTTCTTATGTTCTTTCATGATCTGTCCATGTCATCTTATCTTGCTTCGGTGCACAACCATTGAATCATCTGTTTCTCAAGGATACTTATCCTTTTCAGAGTCTGTTTGTAGCTTACGATTTATTCACGCATTCAATTTCTGGCAATTCCGTTTCATTTCTAAAAATTTTATTGCATTGTTTGATTTCCTTCTTCCGTCGATTCAACTGTTCCTAACGAACATATCTGAGGATTATTTTCTGATCGCATTAGGTTTCCTCATGCATTAATTTGCAATGTCATCAGATCCAGTTAAACCTTTCATCCTGCATCACTTATTCGACATCGTATTCCTTTGTTGGGTTACTTATCGCCTGCCAAATTCCCACTCCCTATACTAAACCCCTTTGTTCAAAACAGACTCGCTGCAGTGTCGCGGGGAGTGGAGGGGGATTCTATTGAAAAGCGCGTAGTGCCAAAACCTCTAGCGGAACAACAGGAATATTAGAAACTCAAGAAGAGAGGGAACAAGTTACACGAAAAAACAAGACGAAACGAAAATCGTCCAACCAATGAAAATCTTCAGCAGTACAGAATTGACGGGCAGGCGAATAATAATCAGGGATCCTTCGTTCTTCACTTCTGAAAAACCGTTCGTTAAAATTAAAAGAATACAAAGGAATTCTTTTAGGAGTATTTCCTTTCAACTTTCCAGATGAAAGTTGTTCGTGTATGGTTGAAATTTTGTTTAATCTTCCCCCACAAAAAAAGAAAAATTAATGGTTAAAAGCAACATGTATAGAAATCAAACAGAACTAGTTTGATCCCCCAGAATAAAAAGGGAAGGAGGCAAAAAACTGAAGCTTATGGAAGGAACTTTAAGAACTTTGCTCTCTCTCTCACTCTCTCTCTGTTTCTTCCACATTTTCTCCCTCAATTGTTCATGTAAGCATAATGCCAACAGATGTTTTTTCTAAAAAAAGTAACAAGCAAAGAATTTTTGGTGCCGTTCGCGCAACATCGAGCAAATTACGAGTGTAATTAGAACAAATTATAGTGTAGCAAACCATCGAGAGGCAGCAAACTAAACTTAAAACCAAAGTTATGCAATACGTCACAAGGATTAAATACACATATTTGCGTGAAACAGTTCACTAATGAACATGAAAGGAGGAAAGCAATCAAGGAAAATAAAGCCGGTAATATCAGTCATCGAAGTACTAAACATATATACAGAGGTATACCAAAAAGTGTAAATAAAAACAAATTATCGCAAAGACATGGCAAAAAATATCTAGCGCTGTATCACACAATCGGCGTACCAGCTAATTAAACAGTTATTAGGGAAAAAGGCATACAGCATAAAAGCAAAAGATAAGTAGTCCGGAGACTTAACATTAGTCAGGTATATGAACTCTGAACCAAGAAAAATGGGCGAGGGGAGTTTAAATAGCTTGGAAAGGTAAGGATCGGAGCGCTCTCTTCCCCGTGTCTTGTGTGGTACTTTCCTTATCTAACAAAAGAGGATCAAATAGTGTATCACATAATTTACATGCTTGCTAATTAATCAATAATCATGGAAATAAAATGGTACGCAGCATATAACCGAAAGGGATGTACTCCTGAGGTTAAAATGAGTCTGATGTATGAACAATCTGTATACAAATGTCAGTGGGTTGTATCCTGAACCAAAAGAGGACGAAGGAGGGGTAAAAAACAGTGTACAGGGAAGGTCCTGGCCGCTCCCTTCTCTATTCTTTTGCAGTAGTTTCCTTATCAATTATCTACTTAGATCCCCGGTTGTTAGGAAATCCTCTCATAGAGAGTGAGTCCTTGTGAGAGTGTTTGGCACGCTGAGTCAGTCTATTCAAATGAAATCTTAAGTATCTCTGAGTCTCTGTATGTGAAATTCAAAGAACGAAGTATCACGAACTCCTTTGCCAACCTGAGTATCTGTGTGAAATCCTTAGATTAAATCTCTCAGGTCTCTCTTAACTGAAATGAAATCTTTCTTAGTTTCTATCAGCTTGCGTGTTTGTGAGTGAAATCCTGAGAATGAAATTTCTCAAAATCTCTCCGTTCAAATGAAATCTCTCTTTATTTCTTTGACAGAATGAATCTCTGTATGCGAGTCTAAACCAAATCCAAAATATAAAATCTCTCGAGTTTTTTTTTTGTGTGTGAAATTCTTAGAAAGAAATCTCTGGAGTATCTCTTTTGCCCTGAGTCTCTGTGTGTCTCTCTCTTTAAACGAAAAAAAATCTCATCCGTATTTGTTCCCTAGGTTCAAACCAAATCTCTTGAGAAAATCTCTAAAGTTTGAAGCTGAAAAACACTTGGGAGATTTCGTTTTCGAAACAAACTCACAGACAGAGAGACTCGAGAGATTTCGTTCTCAGAGTTTCGCACACAGAGATCTTAAGGAATTTCATTATTTGGATTTCACGCACAGACTCAGAAATATTTAAGATTTCAGTTGAACAGACTGACACAGGCTGACAAAGAGACTCAGATAATTATTTTGAACACAGATAGATTTCTCTTGGAGCTAATGAACAAAAACACTCGAGGTTACTACACTCAGGGATTTTTGAGTCACACAGATTCTCTCTCAGAATTTAATTTTATTGCTGAATGACTTTTTCTGATGAAACTCGAAGACTCAGGAGTTCATTTTGAAGAGAGCTCGAGAGATTTCATCCTTTGGAATTCGTTTGAAGGAAGAGACTCACACGCAGAGGATGACAGAGAGACTTGAGAGATTTCATCCTTTAGATTTCACACACAGAGCCTCAAGCAGGAACGTATCCCTAATTTGATTTGGGGGGTCCAAGCGCTTCCGGGGGATCCAAGGTGTGTCTGGGCATGAAATGTATATTAAATATGTATAATTACGACTGAAGTAATACTATTTTGTGATAAAACCATTAGTTTGTTGGGGTTCGGAATCCTCGGACCCACCCCCTAAATACTTGCCTGGCCTCAAGAGATTTCATCCTCAGAATATTTCTCAACTCAGGCTTTCACACACAGAGGTCCAGGCTGACCGAGACACACAAACGATTTCATTCTTGTAGAGACGTCGAAGTGAGAGACTTGCTTCTGTTAGAATCACACACAATATTTTCTTGATTCTCTCTCAAACTACAGGGAGCTGAAATAAATTTGTTGACTCCGAATTTTATTTTACTTCAGAGACACTCGAGGAAATTTAATTATCCGAATTTGACAAAGAGATTTGAGAGATTTTATTTTCAGGTTTTCACAGAGACCTAGAGAAGGAGAAAGGTAACGGTTGAGTAGCAATGGGTTGATTTAGCATACGGCTACTGCCGCAGACCTCCATTAGTTAATTTTTACTCAGTCATACCAATTTTCTGCTAGATTCCCGAAATCGAGAGTGAATAATTTTTACCGTAGCAAGATCTGTAAATTTTTACCTAAATTTCATGATACTTTTCTGCTCAATGCTTAAAATTTTAACCGAAAAGAAAGAAATTTTACTATTTTTCGAGGCATTCATTTTGATGATGCTAAATAGGAGTAACTTGCATGTAAATTTTCATGTAGGAAGGTAACGGAGTTGGAGAAAGAGAACAATACAAATGGACAGTGTCGATTGTGAGGATGATTGTGTAATATAGTAAAACTGAAGACCTGAATTGCAAAACATCCCAAGTCTACATTCTTCGTATTGTCGTTCTTTTTGTTCGTAGGTATCAATGTTACAAGAGCTATCTACTTGCGTAATACAACATCCTAACCCCAACTAAAAATGTTCTTATTACAACGTATTTTAGGCTGAATAGAATGAATGACACCTTATGTTTTTGGACTGCTTTTGTTGCCCCTGAAAAAAGTACTCCGATCGAGTTGGGATGATTGCAATTCAGTATTTCAATTTTGTTATCAAATAGGAGTAACTTGCGTGTAATTTCTATTAATGGTACCCTGGGAGAAAATGCAGTACAATAGGGTACCAACTGAAAAAATAAAGAGGCCAGTTCTGAACAGAGAAAGAGATGATCCAAGTAGGGGTGACGATTTCGTAAATGACTATGAATGAAATTGGCGCAAAAGCTCAATTGTATAATATTGTTAGTGACAATTAGTAACGAAACAAAAAAATTTAATAACTCATAATGAAGATATTTCAAAAATAATTTCGGTCAGGCATTTGAAACTGGCGTGGCATATAACATTTTTTAAAGAAATAAATACTTCACAATACTATATAGTTTTAATTCTTTAATAAACATTAATAATGAAATAAAACCGTTGATAACGAAATCATAACGGAGATATTAGAAAATCAACTTCGACCAGGAACATGCTATTCACAAAGAACGGCCGAATAAAACACCCCAACCGCTGGTATTGTTTGTAATCCGTTAGTAACTGTTAGCAACATGAACATAATTTGTTAGGATCTCATCTGATCCACAGTTTAATTTTTTTAAATATGTTACCACTTCGTTTGTATTTCCTTAGTTGACATTAATAAGGGAAGTAAATCCTTAGTAATCATGCTATTAGAAAAACAATTTGGGCTGTGCCAATTATAAGTTCATAATCTAAGGAGAAAAGTGTCGAGATGAAACACTGAGACCGCTTGTTACGTTCATAATTCGTTATTAACGAAAACAAAATCGCTACTAATTGAGTATAAATAAAGCTATTAGATAAACAGTACTGGTTGAAATGTGAAGTTGGTTCAACCCATTAAGATTGATATAATCTTAGGCGGTGAATTTTAACCTGTTGTAGTTCTTTTTGGAGCACTAGATGTTTATAAATACTTCGGTCGCCGCGCTCCCGTGTGAGCTTTTTCCAAACTACGTAGTCAATAGTGAAGTTCTCTTTAGGAAACAATTTCTTTAAAAAAATTGTATGAAGGAAAACCGTAAACTCCTCCCTGTTGCGCTTGTAGTGTGTGGAGTGGGAGTGAACCGGTCTTTTTCTGGACTAACTGCAAACTCGTAGGAAGAGACCCCTTGTTGTGCTGTATATGTTCCTTTCGACAAATGAAGTTGATAAAAGATCAATATGCGATAATCACTTCACAAGAAACTAGAAGTTGGCATGACTCAAAACATTTGGATCAGTAGTATAGCATTTATAAATTAGTGTCGTGGTATAGTTTCTTGAGAGACCTAGGCGTCAAGTTCTTTTATTTCTTTTTTGTGGGGAGGACACTTTTGGCCGCCCAATATTTCCATTTTTACGTACGTACGCGACTTCAGACTCGAATATACTCGTATACAAAATAGGCACGCTCAGAAATTCTCTATGTGCATTCGTAATAATAAATGTTTATAGATGTTGGGGGGTGAAACTTCGAGTATGATTTAGTAAAAAGATGTGGTTTACATCATTATTTGTCGAGATATAACGTTATTTTTGACGATGATGTACTAACTTCTGATGCTTCTATCTCCGAGACTAACTTCGTTTTTATATTTTTTCAAAGAAACTTTTCATCTTGTTTCATGAGAACCTTTTGATACTAGAATATATACTCCTAATTCTTTCCCACCCTTCCACATTATAAAGAATGCGCAAGATGCGATGAATATTTGACGCGTTTCACTGTAATGAATGAGATTCAAACGTAACTTTTAACTCTCAAGTACTTGTACACCTTGTAATCGCTGGGTAACTTTCAAATACCATCCTAGAGATACGATGCTCGATTCATTCTAGTTTTCCATCACTTCTTCTCCAGCTTGAAGATCCAAATCAATCAGCATAACCTTAAAAATTATACGTGAATGTAGCGCCTCTGTAGGTACCATTTTTTTAGTACACGACTTCAAATAAAATAAAATAAATATTTTCACTTAAAGATAAGATAAAATTTAATTGTATGCGCGGTAAGTAATATGATAGGTACATATCACCCGAAAATATTTAGGCTCATTCAGACGTGTGCTTGCGTTGCATGCGTTGACCAATTTTTAAAGCAGTTTGTACATATATGTTAGGATTATTTTAGGTTGACTTTATACATAAAAGATATTGTTTATACATCCTGAAACTTATTAGATTGATTTTGTAAACAAAATAGGTAAATTGGTGTAAGTTTGTCACAAAAGTCTGAATTCACAAACATGTAGTTTTTTTATTGCCCTTGTTAATGGATGGGTGGATTTATGATAGGCAACCGTTAAAATCCAGATTGAATACAATGTAAAGGTATTTTAGTTGCGAATTTTAAACGAGAAACAACTTTTCGTTTAGAAACGGACGGACAATGACCGAAACAAATATTTAGCTCAAAACAGAGAGTAGAATATGTACACATATTTGTTGAACTACTTTAAAACTGGTTTTATACCTTTGAGGTTGTTGGCGTCAGATCGAGGAAGGAGGTACAGCGTCCTTTAGTAGGTCATTTTAGTTGTTTACGTGTTATCCTAACTTACGTTTGCTTATAATTTGATGAATATTAATGGATAATGAATAAAATGCGGAGTGGTACAGTTAGAAATTGAATTATTTTTATAAGAAATGGATGGTTAATGGCATTTAGGAGACATGCTACAGGTAACGCATTAACATATCTATAAGACTTGGACTTTGATGTTCATTGGTGGATGGAAGTAATTATTTATTCATAATTTTTTCGGATAACGATTTAGGGAGGATTGAACACACATTCCTTATGAAAGGAGACAAATGGTGTATGGCGCTGCTAATGTCGTGGCCGCTGTCAGTGCCACTGTCCTCGTCGGTGCTACTGCAGTCGTCCTGTGGCTGAATTGCGTTGACGCTGCCGAACGGTGCACACGTTGCCGCTGTAATCGTTCACGCGGATGCAACGTACGCGTTGATGCTGACACAGTCCAAGATTTTGATGCTGTTGTTTCCATAGCTTCTGAACGAGAAATTTTGCTTGAACAAAAATTGAACAAGTAATAAAATTACCACGCACCCGCCGTCTGGAAGCGAAGCTCTTGCCACGACTGCTTTGGAGCTACTGTTTGATGATCATTAGATTTTTCCGTGCTCCTATTTTAGGAGCTCTTTGCTTCAGTGACAACTTGAGTTTGCGGAAGATTAGTTCTTTGTCCCCATTTACCAAATAAAAGATAGAGGAATATTTTAGAAATATATCAAATTCTCTGCTTATACTGAATCTTGGCATAGTCAAGGCGTATACCTTAATAATTTTCATAATCATCAATATATCTTTGCACAATTATCAAGAAATCTACTGGCTTGTTTCATTTTGAAGAAAGTATCCACATATGGTTTGAATAGTCCATCACTCATCTCCATTTCACAAATTTCATAGGTATTAAGAATAACATAGCCTTTTTTAACACGACATGAACTACAGGAGTACAAAATACTACCTTGATTGCAAGTTATTCATCATTATGTGTACAGTTTTCATTTCATTCATAGAAGACCTGCATAAACCAAAGACGAGACGTTTATGTGCATTATATGGTAAAACAGGAATAACAAAATCCTTAGGAGGACGTACCTTACAATGAACTAACCCTTGAACATCAGCAGGATCAGGCATATTTTCCCCTTGTGAAATTTAATTTTTCCTGTTGGGATAGGTTTCTTCAACATAATCTATGGATAAAGTGAGGTTTCATAGAGATATTCTAAATAATCTTCATCACTCCAATCATATAAAGTCCCAAAACATTCAGTGCGTTCTCCTTTAAATGTGTCTATAGGACGTAAGGAAACTTCTATTTCACAATATTAATTTTTATGCCACACTGATTTTCAGGCGAGGATTGAATCAGTTTGTTGCACTGATATTCTCTGATGGATACAATTTTAATTTTACAACTGGATTCAAGATATTCCTGTCTTGCTAATGTTACCTTAAGTTGAGTATTACAACTATGTGCATTCAAGTAACATCCATAGAATCCATAAGTAGTATGATTCTCAATGTCATATCGATCCAGTTTAAACCATCTAGATTGAACTTCACCACCATTTTCTGCAATTCGCAATTTAAAATTATTTTTATATTCCACATATTTTAACCATTGTTTTGTTTTTTAATCCGCTGGTCGCTATGTTGGAAGCTTAAATGAGGGATGATTGAAATGGTATTTTTCTGAGATCACGAGAACGAAAACATTTCATCGGGCATGAGGCAATAGCGAAACCTTGTGTGTAGGAAACATTGTATACCAAACGTTTGTTATTCAATAAGGTCTGAAAATCGAATCAACGCTAATGTTAAAATTAAAAACATAATTCTTACAATATTCTAAAATTTATTTCTGAAAATCTAAAGTCAACTTGTGAAAAACACATTCCTTGTGCCAGGAAGTAATTGCTTCTGCCCCTTTTTCTGATTTTGACTAAATATCATAAAACTCAAGTTTTGGATATAGTCCAATATAATTCTGATGTTTAGTAGTGTTGAATAGGTATGGAAGAAATTCAGTCAAACCTAATGTTTTAGGGAGGTCTGCCAATTTAACTCCCAAGAAGAAGTATGTATCATGGAAGATGATATTATTTACACTTAGCTGAATAATCTTTTGTCCATGCACAAAAAAATGAGGCAATAAATCTTGTTATACCATGAGAGATCGTGCTACTAATAATGTATCAAGACCCATTATGTGAAAGTCCAACTACTTTGTTAAACTTAGGCCCCTGTTCTAAGTCATGCATTACAAATGTTTCCATACTACAAGATATAATATGAGCCTGACCTTTTCCATTACCACAAACATTACAACCATAATTTTGTTCCATATCCTTACATTTTTGGCACCGCTGAGACGCACAAATTAAATTGGCACATCTCCACATTCCCCGTTTTCATTCGTATTTACTAACATTGTCTCCACATCAAATATAATATATTAGAATTCATAGAACGCGTTTTAGCGTTAATTTAACAAAACGGGAATGAGTTTCATCAACGTGAATGTTAGATAGTTTACAATAATATCGTAAGATTTCCTGCGTCTAGGCACTGAGGATTAGGATGTAGCTAATCAAGTAAATAGGCAATGGATTTCAGAAACAAAGTTTAGTTTCATTATGAAACATGATTACATTACGTGGAGCCATGAACTCATTGGGCTGTATGGTTAACGTCTATTGGGCAGCTGACCCTTGTCAGCGTATTCCAGAATATAAAATAGACTGCTTCTGTACCGTGGAACGTACTAGTGTCTCTGTTGGTAGGTGTCACTTGAATGTTCTCTTGTTCCACCGTCCTTTTGCTATATCGCCAAACCGTTTTCCCCTTTTAGGGAAATGAAGGAACTTGGAAACTACATGGGTCAGCACGATTCCAGGGGAGGTGATGGCCCATGCAGTTTAAGCTTCTTGTTTTTTTCAACCAAGCAATCCGGAAGAGTTTCTTGCGCTATTGACACATTTATTATTTACATGATTGTATAGGTACAGCTATGGACAAAAGTTTTGACGCATGTCTATAGCTAATATTTCTTTTCTAAAAAGTAGATATATTACAACATCGTATAAATTCACTGACTTGCAAGAATATGCAGAATTGCGTACTCTATTTGTGTAAAAAATATTGTCCTCATATGCAGCCAAACAAGGGTGATATAAAATAAAATAATATTTAGCGTCGATAAATTGCCAAGTCCAAAAATCGCAAAAAGTTGTAAAGTTCCCTCCTTTTTCCCGCAAAGGGATTTTTCTTTGT
>JAGDQP010044070.1:0-16020 GCA_022664845.1 Lepisma saccharinum
CTTCGGAGACCCACGGTTCATATGTTGAAAATGCTTGCATTTGACCACCCCTTTCATCCCTCAATGTTCATACCATAGTTTTTGCGCATCCTGTGCAATTGTCGTTCAGATGTTCGAGTATACATGTAAAAAGTTTGAAATTTTCAAGCATATTTCTATCCAATCGGAAGATTTTTCATAAAGTAGAAGAACATCTGTAGATATTAATGTGTATGATGTTAAAATTTATGTCTAATTATTAATTGTGGTTATAGGAAAGATGCGAGTCACACAGGCGGGCTAGCCTAAGTCCCCGTTTGGTGCCACTACAGGCATTAGTTTTTTTTTCAGTTTTTATAATATATATATATATACGGTATATATAGGTATGGCACAAAAAAGAAGTATTGGGTTTGCTTAAAACCTTATCTTATATTTGGTACACTACGTTAGCAATATTACAAGCAAAACTGTAAGTTCCCTGCCTCTCAATCCAGCTCTCGTGAATCACACCCACTGTCAGTAAGAGAATCGAATTTCTGTTTTTGCAAGGAAATAATTTGTTCATGGGACATAGGTCTGAAATTACGGTTAATCTGTAATGATTTGATTAACTGTCTCAATAAACGCATTTTTTGTTTTCTATTGAGTTAATATGAATAAAAATTACTTTTCAAATATGTAAAGATGAAAACAATCTGCGTTTTACTTCAGATTAGTAAATCTTACTTGTTAATATTTTTCAGAGTAAACGGAGAGAACGAGCTTCACTAGATGACATCGAAAGTATTCCGGATCCCCCTACTTTGGAAGAGTTGGGTTGTGACCCCAGTGACATTCAGATTTCGGTTGAGGACAAAGTTGACTGTAGCTATGAAGAAGTACAAGAGAAGGGTGCGATGTGGAGTTCCTCTAAGCAAGACGAGAGCAAAAGAGAAGAAATAGCGCCTGTACATAAAGCCCGAGAGAGTAAAAGTGCGAACTACGATGAAGCCTTTAGCGTTCGTTGGAGTGACATAGTTGAGAGTGATGATCAGTCAGAAGCTCACGAAGAGTATAACACCCACATAGTCAGCGCTGTGATTGAGTCCCCGAAAGTGAAAGAATTTAGTGACGATTGTGATAAACTATGCAGGGGGAATGTAGAAACTGAATTAAAAGAAATAGGACAATTAGCTAGTCAAATGGATGAGTTGAAATGCAGTATTGAAGAAGATACTAGGCTATGCTCACCCATGCATAAGAAGACAACACAGCATGAAGATCAAAAAGACCAAATTATTGAAGTATGTGCTCATAGTGATCTAGAGTCGGCAACACTACCGAAGGAGCAAACTGCGTCTGATGGGTCGGAAACTTGCAAGTTGGATACTGAACCAACTGCACCAGAAATTGAATCTGTGACTCAGAGAGATATTCAAAAACATGAGCGGCTTTACCCAGAAATTTCAACAATGAGTGTGCAACTAGAAGATACAGTTAGAGCTAGTGAACCTGTAATTTTGGACGTAAAACCATTCACTGAGTCACAGTTGTTGTCTTTATGTGTAAACAATGAGTTAGAACAGAATCATGAATTTATTGCCCAATTTGTTGAAAGTCAGAAGAGCTTACAAAAGCATGAATTGTACGAACTTCTTATGAATTACCTGAGAGTAAGAAACAGACTTATTAGTAATATTAAGGATGTAGATAATTTGAAGAAAGATTATAGGGAACAGCAAAGATTGTTATGGACTACAGAAATGATGCAAGTATCTGATGAAGGGGAATGCCAGGATGGGAATCCAGTTGTCGCTTCTCATGAATATCAGGTAGCAAAATTCAACGAATCTACACTTGTTATTGTCAATAGAACATTAAATAATGTAAAAGACCTAGTACATCAGGTGCATTCATTGAATTCGTACTCTTCAGAGGTGCATAGACTTCAAATCGAGAATTATATTCAGAGTGTTGTTAATTCATGTCCAGAGTTGACGTGCCTACCGCATAACGCCCCAGTAAACGGGTCCCCGCAGTATCCGTCAGCTAGAATATCTATGTGTGTAAATAATTTTAAAACTTGTATAAGCATCTTGTTTATGTTTCAAAGAAAATCAATCAAGGATCGTCAGTTTGTGATAGACACTCGCGAATGGCTTGCAAGATTAGTGTCTATTTTATTACGTATTGGAACATTCCATGATCATTTGTTCATCTTAAATCATGTGTTAAGATGTCCTGCAGGTATTGGTTCATGGTGTAATGAGTTCGTCCAAATTCCAGTACCAGTGCTTGACCGAGACAGTTCATCTTTTGGAAGTCCGTGTCTGGATCATCTGGTGACGGTGTTAGCTACAATATTATTTCCTATCAAGGAAAGAGAATCCTTTCTCGATCATATTCGTGCAGCTATGCAAGAAAACATGTCAACAGAAGATAGTGTGTGGGTTTTAGTTGATTCTGATGGCGAAGAGGATGATGATATGGAAGGTTCATGGTCCAAGTTTAAAGAGAATGATGTAGTGTCTTTGCTTAATCAAATTCCAATGGATGCTCTGTTTCGTCATATCTTAATGATTGATTATAGGGATGAAACAGATATCTATGATATTTCAAGGGTTAGTGAACACAATATGCTAAAACTGTTTGCTTTCTCTACAGTATTTGTGAAATTGTTGAAAGAAGGCTTAAAGACTTACAATAGTCCAAGATATAGACAGTTTGCTAAAAGGTTGGGGAGACTTATTCGTCATACAGTGCAGTACGTTTCTGATCATTGGGAGAATTTCAGAACATCTCACCTTGCTACAGATCCTGCTATGCTGAAACGATTGCAAATTGAGTATGATAGCTTTTTCTTTCGAGCCACGAAGTGTATTTTCTCATCTCAGAAGTTGGGCGCATGGCAATATCTAGCTGTAATTCCGTATAGTGTTGTATCAACATCCATGTTGTGGAGGCTTTTCAATATTCTCCACGAGGATTATCAGGAAGAAGAATCATTTGGTTCTGTAACGGACTATCAACCAGGTGAGATTATGTATTTATTAGTTCTGAATATAACTTGGTATGAGTATAGTTGTGCGTTTTTCGCATTAAGCGATAAAGCAAAATACCCTACATTCAGAGTTTGCTGTGCTTGTTTTCTTGATTTATTCGAGGTGTGCAGTAAGAAGCTTGCATATTTGTATTGCGACAAAATGCTAAATAGCTTTCAAGCCAATGTCTTCTATTTTGTTAAAAATCTCACGTAATAAAATAAAATCTAGCGCTTTGAGACGTAAGTTATGTTTCCAGTTTTACTTTCCCAAATTTTCAGCTAGAATTCATGAAACTTAACACAGTTATGTTAAAACTAATCGTAGAATTTTTTTTTTTCATGTATTAATTGAAGTAGATATTTCAATCCCCTAAAAATCATAAGATATTTTTGTACAGGGTGATACAGAAAGAATTACGTATTTCAAACCAGTATGCTGTCGAGAATACTGATCACCGAACAGCATGGCGCTCTCTGGCGGAAGATAACGTTATCTAGTTTCAATCAATCGCCGCTAGATCGCTCGTTCTCCGTTTTTTGTCTTCACGATTCCACTACGAGTGAAAATGGTGACTCAGCAGCAGAAGGCATTTTGTGTCCTTGAGTTTGCAAAGTGTAATTCAGTAATTACAGTGCAAAAGACGTTTCCGTTTGAAGTACCAACGCGATCCCCCCTAATGAATGAAACATTCACAAATGGTATAGACAGTTCATAGATACGGGTTGTTTATGTAAACACAAGAGTCCTGGAAGGCCACGTGTGTACTAATATATTGTCGCGAAAATCCAAGGTTCTTTGCAGCAAAACCCTTCAAACGCATCTCAATATGCGACAAAATGTGAAATTAATAGAATGTGAACTTTTGAAATGAAAGTTCGATATTTCAATTTTAAACTATACTTTAAAAAACAAAGAAGCTATATCTAGATATTATGCTTGTAAAAATTACTAGTTATATGGGAAGTGAACTGTATTTCATGTGTAGCGCTTTATTTAATTAATTGCAGTCGAAAAGTATGTATACGTACTTCTGGTAACGCTTTATTTTCAATACATTAGCCAGGAGCGTTTCTCGACCTGTGGTCCGCGAAGATGGGACAGGTGGTCCGCAGCCAGACTTAAAAATGTAATTCTAAGTGGTGACTCAATTGAATATTTTACTTCTGCTTCATTTTACTTTGTTTCTGTAGGAATTCAGAACATGCCCTAAGATTTATTATGTTAAAAATCGTAGAGCATGCCCCCAAATGTTAGTGAAAGCCATACAGATTTTTTTTTAATAAACTAGACCTCCCCACAAGTTAACGGTCTGTAGAATTATTTCAGACATATTACTGGTCCTTGAATTTAAAAAGGTTGAGAAACGCTGCATTAGTGCGTAAGATAACTTGTATTTATTTTTCCTGAAAATCTGTCTAACAGTTCCTTCATTCGGTCTTCCCATGAATTTTTCGTTATGTGAAAACGGACGCATATGGCCGCGTGTTGGTGAGGCTGTCATGAAAAATATGCGTTGAGACCAGACATAAGGTGTGACCTTCCCCATGAGCTTTTTCTACTATTAATACTAATTCTACGACTGCTACTACTTCTATGTCGATACTAGTACTACTACCAATACTGCTACTACTTTAATATACGGAAACCTTGAGAGTAATGCCGTTTATCATCACGCCAGATTTTATTTTAATCGGTTTACCATTTCATATGTTTTGCGCAAATGGAGATTTTACCATATTTTCATTTCCATGGAAACTGTAAATAGCATGGAATTTTGTAACGGCTAAATCACTGATGAAAATCCCGTCTGTTATCGTACCAGATTTGGTTGGAAACGATTCAAACATTCTCCGTTATTATTGAATGTAATATTAGTAAATTTGTCTCATTACCATAGAAATGGTAAAGAGCATGAAATAGAGTAGTAGTTAAAACATTTAAGGTGGTCCCTTGTATCATAATTCTAAATTTGGTTGCAATCTGTTCAGAAGTTCCTATAACATACAAGGATATGAGCTTAATAATCAAGTCTCGTTTCCATGGAAACGGGTAAATAGCATGAATTTTGAAACGACTAAAACATTTAAGGTAATCCCTTTCATCATGATACCAAAGTTTTAATATGGTTAAGAATTTAACGCATCATTAAGCAACTTTAAGAGCTTGAAAATTTGTTGACTAACTATTCGTTAAATTTTTAACGAAGGTTAATGCAACCTACGTTAAGTATAGTGTTATATACACATACCAAGTTTGGAGCGAATTGGTTTAGTTGCTTTCACATGATGTTCGAATGTACCCTTTAAAAAATGAGTCTCGTTACCATGGTAACGACACCGAAACATGGAAAGTTGTCCACAGAATTAACATAGCTACTTTTAGCTGGAATGGGTAAAACCTTTTATTTAATATTAGCACGGAAGCAGTACTCAGATTAAAATTCTGCTTTAAACATGTCCATAGTCAGTGTACACTTTTGAGTGAAAGATGATTAAAATCAGTTTAGTGGTTTGCCTGTGATATCCGTATATAAAAACGGAAATTCATTTATATATACAGGGTGCACCAAGATTGGGTGAGGTTAAACTTGGGAAGGTGATCGAAACAAATACAAATACAAAAAAAAAAACTATGGCCGAGAAATTCTGCTTCGTTTTCAAGATACAACGTTTTTAACTTGGAGCACAAAGTCGATACCTTTCAATCAGTTCAGAAATCACTGCAGGCTTAATTAAACCTTTGGCAATCCCCTTCGTTAAATGACTATAGAAATGTAGCATCCAAAGTTGTAAAGACAAGTTACGTAATTCTTCTTGCATCAACAAGTTGCATTACATCACTGATTATGAAAAGATCTTTTGCCGTTATCGACGTGGTTTCATTAGTTTTCATAATCACCAGTAATATTTCAAGCATGTGTTTTCATTATCAGGAAGAAGAAACATGGATAATGGGGAAAAAATTTTGCCGTTATCGTTGTGGTCGCGTTATTCTATATACTCACCAGTAATATTTCGACCACATGTATTCTTTATCAGGAATCAGAAGAATGAGAATTTGGAAGAAGTTAACGTAGGGAGTTGAGAGTGGAAATGAGGTGCTGTAAAGGACATAAACCTTTTTATCTTTCATCTTTGTTGGATTGTCCAAGAGCGTAGTATCCAAAGTTATAGGAGAAAACTTCTATTTTCTTTTTTCAACACTTTATGTCCATGTGAATATCCATAAATAAGCTACCACTGACCATGTCCTGATTTTTTTTTCTCTCTCTCTCTGAAGTGTATTTTCCCATTTTTCGAGTACAACTGTCCTCTTTCTCGAGGATCAGAGAAACAAAATCAGAAATATGAGAGAGACTGAGTGTGAAAGTGGATTAAGAGGAGGATGGAGAAAAGAAGTATGAGAAGAGAAGAATAGGTTTAAATTTGTTTTTTTGATTTTCCGGGAAAAAAATAACAACTTAAAATTAGATATACAGAAGCATTGGATGGCTGAAAGAATAATGACTGAAACGATATTGGTTGTGGGACCGAGTTTTGTCTAAAGCATTTGATAAAGCTAGTCTTTTTTATTTCCTCGAATTTTGGGCGTGGAGGAAGGTTTGTGTCCGCATTCACATTTAGCCTCTGTTTTTAATTTCAATCATGCTAAGTGATCATTTAAGCACGTATGGTTGGATCGACCTCTTAAACTTGTTTGAATGACTCTGCGTAGGACGTTTATATTTTTATACCGAGGAGAGATAGCGTTATGTTATAATAACTTCTGAATGTTTTGGTACCAAATTGAATTTCTTCCGCGAGACGCTCTTTCCATTGCTCTTTGATTTTCTTCTTGCTTCTGGGCAGAAGGCCTAGATGGTATATTTTAGGTCTGGTAGTGATAGGAAGATTATGGCTTTCATGTGCTAAGTAGTCCGCGTAATTCCTATGAATGCCTCGGTGGGATCCGATCCAGCAGAATTGTGTATTTTTTCGCGTAAGTTGTGTAATTCTATTATATCGTAGATGAGTGGATGAGATTGGAACGATTTTTTGTAGGATTGAAGTACTGATTGAGTATCCCATCCACTGTCTTCTAGCTGTGCTTTAGGGAAGAACAGACTCTCCATAAGCATCCTGTAGCATTTCAGGCTACGATTTTTTCAGGCGAAAGCAACATTTCAACTCAACATATTGATTAGATCGCTTATTGTCTCCATCGTTCCCGTAGGCGATACTGAAAATGTATGAACTTACACGTCTGCTACTGACATACTACTGGAAAGAAAGAAATGAAACTATTAGCACAGATTCATTACACATTAAACTAACAGTACAACATAAAATTAAATTTGGGTACAATAAATTATGCTAATAAAAATATATGATCATTCTTTATTGAACAGCCCTCGTGCATGTAGAATTATTTTGCTTTACTTTATAGTTTACAGTTAAGTTTAAAGTAACAATATTTAAAGAGATATCTAAAATACATGTATGACCTAAGTGCTCGTGTTAACTGCAAAAATAGTTTTCTTATTAATTAACACGTAATTTATAGACATTTTAATTTTCTTGGATTTTATAAAATTACCAAATGAGCACAATTTTTTTAAAATTATAGGAGCTGAGGCTGTCTCTGACTGAAACATCCAGCTGCGCATATATGGATTACTGATTATTTTATGATATATTCGAAGTAAAAGAAGATTTTTTTTTTTTTTAAGTTATTAATTCTTGTGATATCTGTTCAGGTTCCTTAACTTGATCATATATTTGAAAGTTCCTCTCATCAAGTTCTTTTCTTTTTTAGTTTTTCTTAGAAGAAAATCGTAAAATAGAGAACACGAAAATGTTTCGAATTATAATATACACATGTCATAAACTCGGATTGTTTCAGAGGAATCAGTTTCTGTCGTTAGTCAAAGGATCTAAAAAAAGAGGATATGACTAGCTATATTTTTAAAAATCCCTCGGACGCCCTTTTAAATCGCTAAAAAGAGTGAATGTACGGGTAAAAGGACGTATGGTTACCCTATCTTATACGAACTACGTATTTTCGTAGGATATTTCATCTCGTGTCGTATCTATAGTTTTCAACACTGCGGTGTGTGCTTTACGTATGTTATTTTATCATCATTAGATGATAACAGATACCCAATAACTAGTCGAGTGCCATTTGAAAAAAATGTTGGCAACACTTATAACCCGGTGACATCTTGTTTCACTTCTGGTATCCACTATGTTTTTACAAACAAATTTCCGGAAACGAGATTTTTATTTAATGCGTCGTTTCTGATTTGTTGAGAGTTGTTTCAGTTTCTTTCCATTGTAAGGCCTCACTTTGGGCTCCAAGTTGGAAACGCTGTCTGTATCTGCAAAACAAAGAGGAATCTCACCTTTGTTTATAAAAAGAAAAATCTTGTTTCGCTGTCAGAAGTCACCTCCCGAAGTTTTCCCTGAAGTCTTGTTATACCCTGTATATTAAAAATGTGACGATGAAACCCTGATTCAAACAGATAGTTTTAAAATAGTTTGGGTTTTAAGTTTGTATTTTATCAATGTAATGTGACATTATTAGGAATAATTTACAGTGCCAGAAATCCAGGTTTTGAACAATACGAATAATATTCTAGTTTTGTTTTGAATAGCTTGATTTCCAAGATCTTTCTTCGTACTTCTGCTCTGTACATTTATTCTATTCAGGTAAATCATACTAACGTTCATTGAATTGTTTTCAGAATGTGAAAGAAAGCGGACAAATATGTACTCAATGCAGGCATTTGAAGAGAAGATCACAACAATTCCCGATGCTGAAGCCTATTATCTGCTCACGGCTTTTGCAAACATGGCTATGGCTCGAGGAGATGTCGACAGAGCCTTCATTAAAGCCGCTACATTAGATCTTTTTGAGGTAAACAAATTGTGATAGACTTTTTTATTAATAGATATGTTGCAGATATGTGGAAGTAATTTCAAGGGTAAAAATACTGAATATGGAGATAAATTGTGGATTGTGTGAAATATAGGCAGCTGTTAGAAATATTTTAAACTTTAGAAATATATTTTATGGGGGGGGGGGGGGGTCAGGTTTAGGGGTTTTACACCACTTTTCCAACCATCTAGGCGCTATATATTTTTTGCTGTATCCAGCTCCCGTAGTTTATTGATTACGTTCGTATACTTCGTATCAACACTACGGAGTCATGCAGGTTCAGGTCTGCTGCCAACCGTACTGATTTACTTTTATTAAGGATTTACCTCAATTTCAGCAGGCGAATGCCGTTATAGTACTTAAACAAAGGGCCTAGCCCCTACTTTTCTCTTCCCTGCCTTCGACATGTCTTAGGCCTGTCTTAGACCTTGGATATCAATTCGATCCATGAATAACAAAATAAGTCTTGCTTGAAGCGTTAAAAAAGCTTCAGATGATGATCTATTCAAATTAAATGAGATTCTATATAGCTATCTGCCGATTGTTACGGAATATAGATTTCCAAAAACCATGTTCAATAAGGAGTCAAAAGGAACTAAGCAGTTTTTGGTATTATCTACGTTCATTGCCTTCAGCCAATGTGACTTGCTTTCGAGCACATTGTAATGATTTCTTGGGTAATATTGTGTGCGCTTGTTTTCTATGTTGTTTCTAAAAGTTTTTATGATATTTGGACAAATACTCAAAAATTGCTGCGAATTTGGTTGTTATGATTTTATTGTTTGGCGGTATTTGGTGTTAATAGTTATAAACGTATCAACAAACTTCTAACGGAGATGGCACCAGACTCTCTACACCAGTGGATTTCAACACGGCCCTACGAGCACAGAAGATTAGCATGTTAACCAGTCGGTCAAACGGGTATTGTTTATTGTTGGGCTTGGATTTCTGTGACCTAAAAACGTTAGCGATATGGATGCATTTATTCCCTAAAATTACCAGAATATGACCTAAGGAATATATATCGGCAGCCGTCTTTAAAAGTTTAGACAATCGAACATTGAGAGAGGGAGAGAGAGAGAAAGAAGAAAAAGGAAAGCATAACTTCCCTTGTTGACCACATTTAATAGGGTGAACAATATTTCACCCCCTCTGGTTTATTTTACAGGAGATTTCTCGTATATCCCGTTATCTCCGTTCGCTTGACCGCTACTGAAAAAAAAAAAAAAAAACCGGAGGCAAACAAAATTCCTTTGCATTGGTGGCATAGGTATTATTATTTTGTGAATTATATGTGGTGATATGTTAAATCACGTTTTTTAGTGATGAGTGAGTTAACTCTGCGTTTTTTTTAAAAAAAAATAGCCATTAGATGTACAGGGAAATAAATAGGACATATGTAACGAGCAGAGAACGTTCGGTTATACCTAGAATTTTCAAGAATTACAGTAGGCTTACTGATCATCAGTAAATCAGGAATGTAGTATTACTAATTAGGTTAAAAAGGGGATCCTTCTTTTAGTTAGCTATGATATTTTCTGTATTATTATCGATTTTGTGGACTGTATCTGATATTTCCAAATATATAAAAACGGCGTAACTGTACATAATAATAATACCAGCCCCATGGTCTAGTGTTTTAGCTGTTTTGGAAGTCGAGTCCTGCAAAATTGTGTCGAACAATTCCAGACCCTAGTTGATGAAAAAAATGCTTACACCAGGTGAAAGTTAGGGCATAGATCTGTTATGTTCGTTGTATTTTGTTACTTTGGTAAACTTTTTATTTTTATATGGGCCAGTCTAGTAACTTTGGACTTCGGCTCGTCACGATTCACCTTTTAGCTATTAAAATCCACACCCATGCCCCTGCCGAGACTCGAACCCGGGACCTTCGAGTCGTTGGCCTACCGCCGTAGACTGCACGGTTACCCAGCCGGCTTGTATTTTGTTGCGTTTTGGATGAAGATAAACAAATGATTTGCTCAATCAATAGGCAGTATTGCTAGAAAGACAAAACTATCGCAGTTTTTTTTAAAATTATTCTTGTTCATACGACGTGCAATAAGCATTAAATTAATTACGAATCAATCTGCGGTCTACAAACTTCCAAACTAACCTTGCTTTTTTTTCGTTTTATTTATTTATTTATTATTATTATTTTTACATTAAGCCATAATGATACGATAATTGAAGGCTTTACGGGAACCGCTCAAATAAAAGTGTGTATTTTATTTCAAAACTGTTGGTTGTTACAGATGTTTCCTTCAAAAATCGTCAGTAGTATATAGGTAAACGGTATTTCAGATCCGAAATCGCGACATTTGTACATCCTGTTACCTGTGTAAAATGAGATGAGTATAAAAGCTACTTGATAAAGTCATATTCTCTTAAAGTAGTAGACTCGTCTAGGTCGGGCGGTAGAGAAACTCTGGTCTAGTGGTTACGATTGCTGATCTCGAATAGTTACTCAGGAGGCGATGCAAGGTTCGCTTACGTTGACTGTCCTGACTAAGGTTTTCAAAACGGTACGTATAATATAAATATAGGCCATGGTCTCTACCTTGCTCATTTCTTCTCGATCGGGCATTATACGTGACGATCTTAAGACGCTTAATGGCCAGAATTGTAACATTTCAAATAATAATCTCACTTCACGCTGACCACGGTAGTGGTCTGAGGCAATAGACTTGAGCTCACTGATCACATGTTTTATATTCTGCTGGGTCATAGAAGTTTACGGAATGCTTGGTGCATAAATTTACATGCTTGCTGCGGAACGGACCGAAGTCATTAGTTTCTAAATGAAATGCAAAGTTTTTACCACGTGAATTGCATTTGTCAGATTGTGGATGTTGTGTGTAGTATTGAAAACTATATTTGTCATTTAATTTATTTAATAAATGCTAATAAAAGACGTATTTTCCTTTCATCCAGGTGGGTTTTGTAAGTTCTTCAACACAAGAAATGTGCTCAAAACCGGCACGAGTACTTTTAGGAAATGTAACGGCGAAACATCCTTCTTTGATGTCTGATTTGCTGTATAGATTGAACGAAAAATTTGACTGTGTAGAGAAGGTACGTATGTTATTGTGTGTGTTCTTGCAAACGTAATTATTTCCTGGTTTGGACTTGTAATTTCCGTGTGTGTTGTATTTGCTACCAGAAACTACCGGCAGACTGTTCCTTCGACACACTTTCCAATATTTAACATTACTATGAAGTTTGTTCAACCTTCACGTTTACACAGCCTGGGCCCTGCTGGCGATTCTTTCCTCCAGATGCATGAACGATTCCTGGGAATCAGCATTTCATTCTTCCGAAAAAGGCGCATTCACAATAGATAGTGATATTGGACGTTAAGATCTAACTCGTAGTTGACGTTCTAAATCGTCCCGGTGATCTTTGGAATCGAGAGGTCTACTTGTCACAACCAGCAGTGATCCAGTCTACTTGTAGGTACCCTGGATTTGGCACTAGGGTGTGGCAAAGCTTAGACGTATAAATACCTAAATTAGGAGTGTTGCACACCCGATGGATAACGAAGTTTAATCAAAAGACAGGTAATAGGCATAAAAGATTCTATTGAAGCAGAGTATATAATACAAGATTCTCTGCAATACGCTATGCAATTCGCTATATATATATCGCTATATCTGTGAAATCCCCACATTGATCTTTTACATACCTTTGTAATATATACATCTTAGTGGTACATTTTGTGCACTAACATCATGAGACAAAATATTTGATCCTGATAGCGATTATCAGCAGGCATTACGTAATTAATGTCTAAATACATTATAACACTTAAATATACCGATACATAAATATTTACAATTTAAAAGTGTTCCACGAAATACAATCCAGATTTGACTGCCATCTACTGGATCGAAATCGAACCAAATTCATACAGCCTCGTTAGCAAAAGACGTATTAACTGCACCTAATGTATGAGCAATACCTTAACTTGCATCACACCGGACACAAAACATTATTTGCTCGCATACACGTTAACTCAAACAACAGTGTCGTAAGTATTAAAAGCCTAACGTAAATAAAAATGTATGAACTTAATATAAGGTAATATTTCAATTGCAACACAACTTAAATTCATAATTGCAATGCGTGCGTTACAGTTAGGTTACTTTATATTGCGTTTGCTCAAGTAGCGTTCGCTTAGGGAACTCATTTCACCGTAGCATATTAAAGTATTGCGCTGTGTTAATAAATATATCAAATCTAACATTAAAATCGTTCCGACATCGTACTAGTAACATTGAAATAACAATATAACAATAATGTTGGTAGCGAGTAGTCTTCTTTAAGTAAACCGACCCTAACCTAACCTAACCTAACCTGACATAACGTAACGAAGGCTACGAGGTACCATATCAAAGTAACGCTAGTCTAAATGTTGAAACAGTGTTTACATAAACTTCAATGGTGGGTGTATCACGGAGATCACTAAATCAAAAAGAAAATTATTACTGTTGTGGAAACATTAAATTTAATTTTCTTTATTATAGTAGACGAAGTTCAGCTAACAACCATTCCTCCTCCTAGCACTTGTCAAGTTTTACAATAATGATAAATTGTCTATATTAAAACTGCACTCAACGTAATACAAAAATTAACAAAAAAAGTCGAAAGATCGTGCATGAAAAAAGTGTAATACAAAATAGAAAAAGGAAAGGTTAACAAATCTACATGGAAATAAGTGTCATACCTATCCACAAAATAAGAGTAACTTTTTGACAATAGTATATGTACAAAATATATATCAAAATTAAGTGTCACTGGGAGAAGTGTCGTAGTCTTTGCTGATTCAAGTAAATTCGTACTTAAAATGAGCTTTGAATCCATCAAGGTGTTTGCACATGTAATTTTATTGAGTAAGGTATTCCAAGCTTTAGCAACTGATACGGAAAGATAGATAGAAGAAAGAACTGGAGTTGTTTGTGTACGTTTGCATCTTGGAACATCACGTACAAGTCTATTACTTGTAGCATACTTGCGGATATACTAGGAATTAACAAAGAGAAAGCAGTAGTTTCATCTTACAGATAAAGCTGTCTGGAAAAGTATTTTAGATAATAAATGTGCATTGAAAACCTGTTGATGACTGGGAAGACCTTCCTGAAATTTACATCACATTTGCCTTTGAGAGACGCTGTTAGGTTTATAATAAAAAACTTAATTTATTTTGAGACATCGATTAATGAATATTAAACACTTAATAAGCTTTTGTTTTCCTTTTTTTTTTTTTTTAGCTAAGTATCTACCTCTTCAAGGAACTTCCTTTGCACCTGTGGTCGCCAACACCAAAGGACATGAAAATTATATCAGAATGGCTAATGGATCGTCCTTTAACATCAACCGAAAATGTGTTAGCAAGACACATATTAAGCAATTTGAACTGGGCTTTGGATGACGGTGGTCGAAATCTTTACTTGCAACATGATCTTCATTGCCAGGTTGCACTTATGGTGGTTGAAGCATGTTTGAAGTTTATTCCTGAGAAACAGTATAGTGGAGTATCAAATTTAGCATCAATAGTTCGACAGCAAACTCCTGAACAAGCTTTTAATGCCTGGGCATGGATGGTACTGTCAAAGCTGAGGCTTCACATGTTGGATCAACCAGACCATTGCGTTAGAGCAGCTATTACCAACCAGCAAGTAGTATTTAAGACTGTTCCAGACTTGGAAACGGACCCTAGATTGGAAATTTTGAGAGAAGGTGTGAAAGAGAAGCATCCAGTAGCGTGCTTTGTTTCTGTCCTAATGACAACGTGGGGTCATAGCATACCTCTCATTTGTTCCAAGGGGCTTTGTCAGTTAAATATTCTCCTTTATCACTGCAAGTATGAGGCAATTCTTCAGGTGCTGCAGCATATGGTTCCACTTTTCGTGGAATGTACGGATTCATTGAGTACCAGCGACAGGTTAGTATTTGTGCCTTTAATATATTTAGCACTTGTTTTTCTTTACACATAGTAGCTTAGGTTGTGTCGATATAGATTTCAAATTCAACAGTTTCAACCTATCTTAACCGAAAAGGTCCTATCATACCGGCTGCCTTTCATGTCTCATTTTCGAAACGGAGACATATATCCAGAAATATATTTCACAGTTGTTAATGCCATTAGAAGCATTTGTGGTTAAACTTTTCCCTGTTAGCGTATGGGTAATTCTTGAAAAGTGCAGAGTTGTTTTGTGAATGGTCGTGACATTTAGTTCCTCTTCCAGTCTTAAATTTTTGCTAAATATTAGAGTAAAGACAGTTACCAGAGAATGATGATGACACTGATTATAAACAGGAATGTGGTGGCGAACAATTCCATTTAAATTTAATTTAAGTGTTAGTTTTAAATTGTTTTCACTGTAGGTATTTTTTAAAATAAGAAATGGTGAAAGCTAAAAATAAAAATTTAACACTAACTTTTCAGACTAAATTACATTCATATGTTCATAGAAATTTAAAAAAGTCTATGAAAATGTACGTGTCATTTGTATAGAACAAAAAATACTTTAAATATCCCGTTTCCAGAAAAACATATTTTGGGTGGACATTCTTTAACCTTATCCTCCCTTCCTGCGGACCTTTGGAGTTTACTGTATTGAGTTTCTTCAAAATAAAAGACTTGCATCGTGCCCTTTCAAATTTCATAACGGAGAAATTGTCAGTTAAACTATGCATACAATGCAGAATATAAGAAGTAATGAGATGTCGCTGAAGGGAGGTGCAGAAATGTTGGTGTTGAATTCTGATCTTAGTTCTAATTGAACAGTTAGGTTTCAGGAGCGGAACGTACTATTAACATGGATCCGATCCACGCCCGGATTTGTATTCAAGGCGGAGTGCGGATTCACTGCAATGTGGTTTATGACCATGACCATAGCGGAATCTCCCCACTCCGTCGCACCTTCACTGCAGCTGAATTAAACTTCGCCACAAACCCTGGCGGATGCAAAAGTGCAACTCTGTAATGTTGAATGCTTAGCCACAAATACATAATTAGACAGTCTTCCAGATTATCCCTCAAACATATAATAATATTTTCTGTACTAACAATTATTAGCTGTGTGGGCAGTCCAGT
>JAGDQP010044071.1:0-16020 GCA_022664845.1 Lepisma saccharinum
ATATATATATATATATATATAAATATACACTTTCATATCGTACCGATCTCAATAGGTATATTTTCTTCGAAATCTACCTAATTAATCTATATAAAGCAGCTGAAAACGATCTACATCCTTTGTAATAGTATTTTTATGACAAAATTTGATGATTGCAAGAAATTTTGCAATTTTTTGTTTTTAATTTTTAATACTTCTTACACTTTCCTTGAAAAGTTTGATAATTGTACATTTGCTTTCATGAGCTACAGTCCACGATTCTTCACTGGAACCCGAGTTGTACAAAGGAATGAAAAGGTGTTTTGTGCGAAGCGCTGGGTTAAACTTCTCTTCACCTATACATTAAAAAAAGAGACGACCTCATATTTTGCCAGCAGTCCAGCACACATATAGAGAGAAGGACTCCTTTTGTAACAGTAGAGATCACATCTGCGTTAAATTATGTGAAGAAAAAAAAAGCAAGAAATAACACGATAGTCCCTGACTGATTATTTCAAGAGACTCGCCTGTAGTTTTTGGTGTTTTCAACGTTTCACCACGAAAACAAAAGATGAATGCAATGAAAAAAAAAGAAAAGAAAGAAAAATGGAGGACGACAAGTCGTGTATTTCACTGACAGAGATCTCTATCTGCTTGTGTGGTAGACTCGCTTCGTAGGACATAAAAACCCCCCTCTTGCTGGTTTCAATGGGAGCACCTGGCTTACAAGCTACTTCACGCCCATTGGGACATCGGGTGACTTCCAATTATTTGTTGATTTTTTTTTATCTTCTGTGACAATCTATTGGCTACAGAGCTACAACAAAGTAGAAGAAGAAGAAGTAATATATATAAACTGTGAGTAGTGAAGTATCTCCTAATATATTAACGGTTATGCATAACAACCGATTTCGTCACAATGGGAAGAAGAACGCTCAGTAAGTCTTTTGGAAGAATGGAACTGCTTCAGAGTCGCCATGAGTGAGAAGACATTTTGTGGAGAGTGGTCTCTGTTACCTCTTTTCATTGAATGAAAGAATCTTCTTTTTTTTAAAAAAAAGAAAACGTTCAATGGGGGTCCTTCTTTCTACGCGGAGACTTAAATTTATGTGGTAGACCAGAAGTTACAAGATAAACCCTCTTTCCTTCTTTGGGCTAATGAAGAAAAAGAAAAGAATTTCTTCATTGTGGTGAAGACGTTTACGACTCTACAAACTTACACCATTCATGGTCCAAGTGCCTGGAAAACTGAAAAGAAATTCTAATGAAATGGCAACGTATTTTGTTTGTGTGTTATATCTACGATAAGTGTGCGTACATACAAAGTATGTCTGATTGTGTTTGTGTAATTGAGTTTCTTTTGAAGAATTGATTTTGTTATAAATTTCATTTGCTTTAGAAGATTTGTACGAAATTTCTTTGCCTATGAAATCTATTCTGATGTATAAAATCATGCTAGAAATGCTGATCCATTCTTTGTAATCGTATTTATTGGCGGGAAAATAATTTTACAACAACGTTTTCGAACTATTCATTCATTCTATCTCTGTCTCTATTTATGTAACTAAATGATGGTAATGGTCATGATGAGTTAATTCCCCGCAGGTAGGATTTATGATATTCAGACAAGGTGAAACGATTTTGGTTTGTCTTTGACTGAATTGAAATTATTTTAACAGTGGTTGACGACGGGATTTAAAGTTTTAAGTTGATTCTGAACAAATTGCCCACTCTTCCTTCACGGAATCGAATTCGTGAACATTCATTACAGGGCAACGAGCCTATGCACTCGTTTAGAAGGAATACTATCTATCGAAGTAACTCTTTTTAATACGCGTACTTACCTTCTGTTGTGAGACTACTTATATTCTGAATGAAAGAAAAGAAGTTAATATGGTGAAAACTCCTGTGAATATTGTCTTTAATTAGATTAGTGTTGCCCACCAGACGAAACAGTGAAATGGCTATAGAAAATGAGACGAGACAGAGCTTTCCTAATGAAAGATGTAGCTACATGTTTTCGGGACGAGACACTGTGGACAAGGCATTTTCGAAACGAGACAACCTGAATCTTGTCTCGTGGACAACACTAAATTAGAATATTGGAAAAAAGAAGAAAAAAGATGGCATAAATCAGAAATTTAAATAATTTCAAAAGTAAAATTTTATTGATGTAATTGCATGAATGTTTTCTGTCTTAGGATGCTAAACCGAGCGGTTGCAGCACAGTTGGTATAGCATTCGGGGCTTCCTGAATTAGATATCAGCGGCCGAGGATCTTGACTGAGTTTTTTCCATGTTTTTTCTCAGTCACACCAAGCAAATGTCGGGATGGTAACTTCAACTTAAGCTCTGGCCAACTCCTTGCTACAACCTATTCCAACCTGAGCCATAAATGCCCAAAGACTATAAATAAGACCGTTTTATTTTACTTATCTAATTATAGAGAAATATTTACGTGTAGAGACTGCCAAACGTAGTGAATAGTTGTAGATACAATTAACGCTTTTCAGCAACACAAAAAAGTATACATTATCAAAATATTATATATGCTTATTTACGTCCGTAGGTCACAAATTTTCTTGAGTGTACTCCATTCAATATAGAATGTGCTATATAATCTGTGTATTTACTTATTTACACAGTCTATCCAATCGAAACCGTACAGAATTTCTTCGGAATGAGGATTTGGGAAGACGCTTAGATTTTAGGAATAATTTGATGCTAAGATTATCTGAGGGTTCTCTCTATCTGTAGTATTTCTTTATTATTTTCTTTGATGGTTTCGGTGAGAACAAGTAATTATATTTAAATTCTGAAACTCTTGTTTCTTTATTCTAATAGTTTACTAGTGTGCGAGGGAAAACTAAAGAATAAGGTTCTCAGCTCATGAACTTCATATACAGTGTGTGTCTAAAAAATCCGGACAAATTTAAATTTCGTGCTACATTATTCTTCCGTCTGAGGTCGTTATTGGTGCTCTGCACTGCCAATTGTTTCTAATAAACAGTCGTAATCTCAAAAATGGCGAAGATGTTGAATCGAAGTGCATAGTGTGATAAAAGAGTCACGATTGTCGCTGGGTGCTCAGCAGCAGATATAATTAGCTTCTTGAAATACCCGAAATTCACAGTTTATGATGTTGTGGCAAAATATTCGTCTTCAGAACAGTCAAACGAAGAATCCAGCGCACCGGCGAGGAAGCGTCACTCGAAAGACCGCATCGTGAAGACCCCTGAAGTCGTTATACCCCCACATTGTTTTAAAAAACAAAGAAACTGTCACAAAAGAAGTTTATTTGAACGTTATTTCGAGTGTTGTGAAACAGTGGCGTCTGGAGCTCCATATGGTTTTCAGCAAGACGGTGCACCGGCCCACACAAGCCATTTGATACAAAACTGGATATCAGACAATTTTGATATGTTTTGATCTAAGGAATTTTGGCCTCTCAACAGCCCTGATTTAAATCCCCTGGATTACTACGTATAGAGTGTATTTAAAAGGGTATCTAACAAATATCGATATCCCAATGTGACATCATTAAGGACCGCCATTGAGACAGCATTCGCCGACATGGACTTAGATACATTATGTAGTGCATGCACGCGCTTCAGACAGAAATTGGAGGCCGTTATTCATGCTAAAGGGGGGGTATATTAAATGATTATACTCTATAGAGGTCCCGCATGTACCATGTAAAAGGATTTTTATAATCCTAGTTGGCAACACTGTATCTCTTATGACAACACTACGAATGACAATGGATATCCTGTGCATTCTACAATTAGCATAGCAAGTTTCGATTTATTGTTCGGTTGAATATGAAGATATTTAAATAAATATGTCCATAGTCCGATTTCACGACCCTAATAATTTTATCGAACTATAATTTGGAGATTTATGGCATCAGCAGCTACAACTTTGGAGAAAGCTATTTCTTGTAATGGACTATCAAATCGTCACAGTTGATACAGTTGGGAAGCATTCCTTATGAGTCCTATAAATCGTACATTGTGATCACACTGAACATATATTCTAGCCAGAAGCAAAATGAACATTCATATGTCCTGCTTTTCATATATATCGAGTCAGTGTTGCCAGGTTTGTCAGACTTAACCATCTTCTCTATCGGTCAATTTCCACCATAAATATCCTTTATTATCCGTGCATCCTTTATTATCAAAAGAATGACATTTCTTTTCCCAGTTCAGTTGGATGATGATGCTGATCCAACAGAACATTTTGTATCTCGTAACCACAAAAAGTAATATATTTTTATCAGGTTTCAAAGGTTAATTAAAGGCGTTTGTATCTGTTACAAGATCGTTTTCATGTTAAATGTTTTTTTTTATATTTTTTTCGTGATATATGGTGTAAAAGGGTGCCAACTTGATGAATTTAGGGCTAAATAAAATGTTCACAATCTTCGTTTTATAAAAATTAATGTCCCTTGCGTTTAAAAACAAAAAAAGCAATGAAGAAGTGGAGTGATATCGTAAAATTTTGTGAGCTGAGACAGATACATACACATATGCATGACATACGTACTTTCATATATCCACAAACGCATGTGTTGAGGATAAAAAAAAAGGAACAACAGAAAACGCAGTGATAAGCACAAAATTAAGCACAGCCATAAAATGCAAACGTGCATCATACGCAGTCCAGCAACTGATATTGTATTGTCCTCAGTGGAAAATCAGTTAAGCCTGTCTCTCTGCGTGCTATGTGATTTTCTGTGAGTTGGGTGTGAGAAGGGCGCTGAATTATAAGTTGTCAGAGAGCAGATAACTCTATGATGTCACATAACCAATTAGCTAACCTCTCTCAGTACTTCTTTTCAATATGTCCTCTTTGGTTGCCGTATTTTTCTTCCAATTACAATGAAACAATAGTATTTATGCTATATAGGGGAAGCGGGGACAAGATGATACAAGGCGCAAGATGATGTTTCTTTATTTAAAACATATTTTTGATCAATTTACATCCTCTGAAGAAATGGAGGAAAAAAAAAGTATATGTGCATCTGGGGACCCACTACCTTTTCCAACCTAAAACTACGAATATTATACTTTCATCTAAAAATTCTTACGCGTTATCGAAATATAAGTATGTTAAAAGACAATAAAACACAATTAATATTCTGAAACTATTTTTTTTAGATGACTAGCGCTGTGCGAATCAGTTATTAGTCACTCGTTAGTACAGCGCTAGTCACCGCAAAAAATGTCTCTCAATATGGCTGAATATTTAATTAATACTTCCCGTATTGAAGGATGTGTTATCACAGTTTTAAAAACAATCAAACGCAAGTTTATAGTGTGCCAGTTGTACCGTTAAGCATTTTACTGTACGTAGCAATAAGGCATGATGATACCAATTTTGCCACGAGTTATTATCGACCTACAATATACAGATTTCGGCAAAATAAGTTATGGTTGATCTAAGATAATTAGTAAGTGTTTACAGATATAACTTTGGTAATTCCAATTTTTTTTTTTTTTCAAAATTCTAAATTATCCACGAATCATGAAGCCGATTTTCAGCTTTCTAGGCCAATGGGATTTATTTAAAAGACGAAGAGAGGGAGCGGGATCCTAATAAACGAGGGTGTCTTTATTAGGGAGGTAGAGGTGTTAAAATGTTGGTTAACAAGTTCTTTTAGTTAGTTATGTCTCGTAAACCAGCATGGAAATACTTCAAAGGTATAAAAAGAGGCTTGTTATATGCATCAAATTCATTAGTGCAGACCAATGGATCATACTTCGAACAATCTAAAGCAGAGATCTTCAAATGGCGGAGGCATCTATAGCTCAGGCCATGATAGGGTAGAGGAAGGGTGTGTGAAGGTGTTGATTAGAGAATGAATTTCAGGTACCACTCCGGCATTTGTCTGGTGTGACTGGGGAGAAACCTCGTAAAACCTCAGTGAAGATGGTCTGTCACTGATATCAAACCAAGGACATTCCGGGTGCGAAACCAATGCTCAACTAATAGCTTGTTCTTTTTTACCTGTCTTATACTCGAGTAAATACGCGATGGACTGCAAGGGAGCTCCACAGTCTAGTGGTTAGAGCGTTGAACTCATGTCCGCGTGGTCCCGGGTTCAATTCCCGACTGTAGCACCCTAGTTTTCGGCGTTCACCCAGCGTCTTCAGACAAACCTGGGAGTAACGTGAATAAAGACGTGACGGACAGATAGCGTTGGGGCAGGTTCAGGACTTTTCGGTCTGTAACGCCAGTGGTTATTATTATATGGACTGCAAAGGTCTTTTTATTGCGATATTACCATTAATCCGTACCCCAGGGGGAAAGAAAATAAAGACCCCCTTGTCTAAAGCAAGACTAGCACGGCTAAAAAGGTTTGTCTTAATTTAATTACTTTTGTCTATTCACTAGAGAAATTCTACCTAATTTTGAAGTGTGGATAAAAACTTTGTTAGTAATTTTAACCAAACCTCTGTGGCTATTTCTAGAACTGTGTTATTATATTAACACCACATGGCGTTATTTGAGCAAAATGAATTGCTAAATATCTTTCACGCATACAAACAAAATACATTAGAAATAAAATTAATGTATTAGAATATGAGACATTTATACATAAACTGTTAACAGGGTAGTACAGGTAAAACGCGATCCCATTATAACGAAATTTTACAGGACACGTGATTTTATTTCGTTATAACGAAAATTCGTTGTAATGAACATTGTATTGGAAAACAAGAATTCGGCGAGGATTTCGGAGAACTTCGTTCTAACGGAAATTTCGTTACATTGACGTTTGTTGTAAAGGAATTTTACCTGTAATATGGTCGTCTAAAAGCAGTGCTACGTTACTGAATTGCTGTATGATCCGACGTCTTTCCTTCATGAGAGTTGAGGACAAATAACAAACTCAGCTTTGTTACCTGCATAAATCTGCACCGTTGTCCTAAGATTAAATCGGCGGCTTCGGCTACTTGCAGAACGGTTGATTCAATAGTCCGTTACAAATATACAGCCAGCCGCAAGTATGTAAAAAAAAAAAAAAGGAAACTTACACACAAACAGAGTTGTCTATATAAATAATGCATAGCATATGTAATTGATTACAGCTTAAAATAATTAACGAACAAGCTTCGAAAGGAAAGAGAAGAAAAAGATTTCGCAGTCTCGAAGTGGGGATAAGTAATTATTAACCCCATCTCAAATGAGCGCTTCATTCAACAGCTGAATTGATGAAATAATGGAAGATTAGCACTGCAAACTGAACCCACAAAGAATTTAACACATTCAACACCGGGTCAGTAGTAAAACTACAGAACAGGCTTAGTGTTAATCAGTAACACAGGATTCTTGGAGTTAAAATAACACGTAAAAGTTATTATGCTCGAACCACTGTCCTGTGTTGAAATTGAGTTGCATCAACACTGTTATTGCATTTACTGCAAATAGGAAAACTATGGCATATATCTTTAAATACGCGATCGCATCATTTAATTTGTATTTATTATGTTTAATCAACGATTATAATACGTGGTACTGAATTATCTATATGCTGTGATAAGTTTGCGATATTGTATTTTAAAAATTAGATTCTCTACATCTGGGAATTAAATTGAAATTAAATTCTGTGTGGTCCTAACAATAACAACTTGAACAGTAAGTACTTTGAGATTTTTTTTTTTTTAGTGTGACACGTGTATAATTACTTTCTTCAAATGAAGGAAATAAAGAGAAAGTAGCCTTTTTTTCAACTTGCGCGGTACGTAATAGCAAGTCATTTACATCCTTAAAAAAAAGTTTTCCAAAACAAAATAAAATTCCCTTTTGTAATATAAAATTCCCCTCCTTTTTGATTTAACTTGTAAAAGTTGTGTGTGTGTGTGTGTTGAAGTGAAGAAACTATAAAAATAATTAAATCTCTCTCTCCCCTCTCTCCCCCGCCTCTCTCTCTCTCTCTCTCTTGTGTGTGTGTGTGTATTTGCGGAGGCGGATTATTTCCGTTTGTATTATGTGCTCCACTTCTTACATGAGCGAAGAAAAAATCGTTGAAGAAGAAGAAGAAGATCTGTGCTATAAATCGTTCCAGTGTGACTTGATACACTAAAGAGGTCAAAGTTCCAACTACGTTACCCATAATTCAACACACAAATTACAGAGAGCATCGTGGTTGGGCTTTTGGATATCATGAAGAGAGAGAGAAAAAAAAGACACTTTCAAAGATAGGCTTGTAGTTATTAATTTGTGGATGGGACCGCGATATTACAATGGATAAAACAGCTTTTCTCCCCACCACCACATCATATTGCAGGCCGCCTCCATCATCTACCATCATTTTATGTAAGCCAGAACAGTTGCTACTCGCACGACCGCCCCGGACCACGCAGTGCTACGATTCTTTTGTTTGGAAGCCGCCAATCGTAAAAATGGCGCACTCACACACACAAAAAAATTATTATTAATAAATACAGACTGTATATACGTATCTAGGTAGGCGGCCGGGTATAGGTTGAAGAACCTTTGTCTTCCTCTGTTATGACGTAACGTTGACAAGTTCAGTCTTGTTAACGTTTGTTCGGAAGTGTTATGAACATTCATGAGTACATTGGTTCGTCATGGTGGGTTATTATTTTTCCCTGGCTCCTCCTTTTTCTTTTAATTAGCACTCTTGCAACTGTCAAAGATTAACATGCAATACAATCCGTCTCTGCAGTGTGTTAATTATATTTAATCGCTGAAGAACAATTAGCACAACAGCAAATGCGTACCTTCTGGTAAAAGAGTGAAATTTATACATATAGCGTCTTTCGAGTACTTATTACATGTCAATTTTTTTAAAGTTTTACGGGAGGGCAGTTTGATGATTGGAAATTCCATTAAAAGGAAAGGAATTATGTTAAAAAATTTGAAGTTTTTGATTCGATAAAAGTTCTGTCGTAGCTTCTTCAGAAACATTGGAAGAAAGATATGTTTCTGAACAACCGAAATTGCTGGATGACTCTTGTTTGATAAAAATGGACATGTAACAACGGTGCTCTAAAGACGCGATATAATACCTATAACATCAGATCAGCAGGGATCTTTCCTATCATATGTTCGACATGACTTTGCATAAGAAGGTGAAGCAGTGTATTTATTTGACGACTTACATAAGCTAGCTTAACTAAATGTTTATGTAATGAGAAATTATGTAGATAATGTGTTGCGTCACGTACAGTATTCCCAAATCTAATATGGTAGCATCCTAAAACATTTGAATAATGGAAATGCCAAACGTTCTAACTGCCAATTCTAGGTGTTCCCATCCTTGTTTTAAGTGCCAAATCAATCAGGAAGAAGTGAAAATAATCAGGAACATTAAGCGCTGGTGTAAGAGCCAGACTGCACCTTCATACCGGATGAAACACCTATATTTTATGCTTAGTCATGCCCACGCACTGGACACAACAAACTGTTTGAGATAAAACGTTCTATTTCTGGAGGAGACAAACAGGTTTTTAATAAGAAGAAGCAGTCACAAATTGTCTCTGAATATTTCACAGCATAGTTGTGAAAATAGCGAGTGATGATGAAAAGATGGCTGTGATGTGGGATGACTATTTTTCTGTTTTAATCGATGTAATATTTACTCTATGGCAACACAGGTTAGAAATTTTTTAATAAAATTGTGTACTTTGAAAACAGTAAACTGCTTTAAATTTAATACCGTATTTACATATTTCTATAGTATAAATTACAATAAAATACATTTAATTAATGGATATTGCTAGACAGAAACAAACTCTAGAATTCAGAAAATCACAAATAGCAACAAAACACAGTTTTATGATTTTATAGTAAATTATATCTTTTGATTTTCTTATAATAATGTTGTCACGCTATGTCCAATTAATTATTTAATTATTTAGATCCATCTTATAGCCATTTATCTGATGCATTCATTTGCTGGACAATGTGCTTTTGTTGATGATCTTGGTGATTTTATGGGAACAGAAAAATTGTGCACAAATTCAGGTCTTGTCAGTATAACTCGGGTTTTATGACTCCTGCCTGACCTGTTTTTTGGATTTCTAAATCTAATATCAACTAGTTTCTAGGTTATTTTGAGTGAGTGAATTGTTATTAACGTCCTAAACGAGCTGGTGAGCTTTGAAGGACTGGATCTACAGTTTTTGATAAAGTAGGCTCAATGGTAACCACTGCGTTCAAATGGACCCCGGATGGGCTTTCTAATGGTGTTATTGTTGGCCATATGATGCTTTGGATATATTTAGATACAGTTTCAGAAAATAATGCTTTTCTAGCTAATGCAAAGCAATTTCGTTTTCCTTTCCTTTGCTTTTGCAGTCTGTTTCCCTTTCCCTGCACTTTACGTGACCTTCTTGCAGAACATAATTTCTCTGCTCGTTGCATGTGCAAAGATATTAACTATAAACTTTTTCTGGCAAGAAACGCTGTATTAATACAGGGAAGCAGGAATGCAAAGTTGAAAGTTGCAACAAAGGATGATAAAATTGAGTGATTTGAATTAGCGGTACGACAAGCAACCTAATAAGTTATTAGAGATTGTAAGTGAATATTAGTAAGCTTTCTCGTCGTCATAGTTATGTTACAATATAATATATCACTAAAGAAAATCTTTAAAATGAAACAGTTTTATTACTACAGAACTATTTTTAGGTTTGTTTCGAAAATTTCAATGTTTGCAATTTTCAATAGTGGCTCTTATTTGCACCTTTGGTAAGTGCAGGGATGTCCTAATAATAAGGTCCACAATATATGATAGATACGGACAGACCGGCCTCAAAAGCTCTAAACTCAATGCCCAATGCATATGCTGAATTAATGAACCAAATTTGGAAAACGAAATTGTTTTTAACAATATCCTGAAGTTTGTTCTGTGTAGAAGTACAACAACAGTAGCTCATATTTTGTTATTATGATACGCAAAATCAAGCATATTTGTATTTTAAATTCTGTTGTGTCCAATACTGCATTTTTAACTTTCCGATTAGTATTTTGTAGACATCAAAGTATTATATATTGAAATTTTTACTATTTGTTTAGTTAATTGAGCCAAAGTATATGTTTCATAACCGATAAGACATATTTTCCTTACTCAACCATAGTAATGGCTGGAACATAGTAAATAATAACAATAGCAGTCCTCCAAACTAAATATACTGTCTTTATCTTTCCTCCTGTTGGTTAATGATGTTAATGCCTCGTCCTCGCCATTTCCAAACGCAGAGGTTTGTAGGTATCTTTGGTTTCGAGGATAACTATACACATCAAACCTTGTAGATTTGGTTGACAGTACCAAACGCGAAAAGAATATCGTTGCCTATATCATGTATTGAAGTATCTGCAATATATGTTTTTCAGCTATGACACTTCCAAGAAGGTTTTGGTCAAAAGTATTACCTAAAAATTATCGTGTTTTGTGGATTGAATAGTTAAAACTTTATTAGTTAGCGTAAGTAGTACTTCGGTACCGTTAGTCTGACAGAGATATGCTGATAAAATGTAGCGAAAAATCATATACGTCTACACATGAGATATCTGATAGACGACGTTATGTCAAATTTTGGGTAATCGTTACTGTAGTTGGTTAATATGTTTTCTTAATCTTTATGAGAAATAGTCCATCGCAAATCGTGATGAGTAGTACCGGGAAGTTTTCCTTTGTTTAAGGACAAAAATTGCATAACAACAATGGCTCCGTAGGATTTGCCAATATCTGATAAGTGATAACCAACCTTGGCAGGTATCTTGATATTTACTGTTAGTCTGCCAAACTATATACGATACTAGTTATAAATATTTAACCAATTGAGAAGAATCTCCATATAAACATTTCCCCTCTCCAATTTCTTCTGAATTTCATAAACATATATCACAACAATATTAATTACATGTATCAGTATTCATTCATTTTACCAATGCATTTCTAGACGATAACCCATATTATTTTTACTAGTATCGAACTGTGCAGCAACCAATTTTTTCTAAAACTGAATGTTGAACAAGTACTAGACTGTTTATGATATGCCATACAAGGAAATAAAGGATTTTAAACACCTGTAACATGTAATTCAAGCAGGAAATTCACTACCCGAATCTTCTAATACAAGTATGGATTTGATCATCTGATTAGACTGTAAAACTATATTATTTTATAAATATTATAACAAAACAGCAATTATTAAAACGATGCGCAATGGATGGGCATAATTAGCCATTTCCGCGCTAGACTACAAAATACGAATACGATTCCTGCTATTTCAACAACGAACTGGCGACGGGGAACTTGTACTCAAATGAGAAATATACCACCTTAATAGATGGTTAAGACCAATATATCGTAATTCAAGGAAGGAAGATAGGAAATTGACCATCTGGGACTAGTACTTCAACTAAGAATATTCAAGTAAGGTAAACTGGAGAATTAACCACATAAATGTTCTAATTCAAGTAATAAATTGACTACCTGAAAACTATAACTCAGATAAAGAAAATGGGGAACTGACCAACTGAAGCTTGGAGGGTTGGTATTGGTATTAGTATTGGTATTGGCCACTTGAATATTGTAATTCAATAAAAGAAAAGTCGGGATTTTTTTTTTACAGTGGACCAGATTATTCTAATTCAAATAACGAAACAAGAAACTCACGACATGAATCTAAAAATTGAAATTAAGAGCAGTGATTGGTTATTCAAATTAAGAACAGAAAGGAGATGAACTATTCGATGACGAAGTGATGAAAGTTTTTTTACATGGATACTTGTATATAGGATCCCACTACACCTCAATCGAGATTCGAACCAAGGACTTACTAATTTGTGAAGAACGTGTAACTGTCTCAGGGCACTACAACCACTGCAACTTGGTCTGAATGAGGAACAGTTAAGTGCGTGGGTAAATCCATGAGATAATTGAGAGATATTTTGAATATAAAAAAGACAAAATGCTAATGTACTTGCAAGAGGGGGACAGATAGGGAGAATGGATGGTTACAGATGACATTTATAGCAAGAAGTGTAAATAAGCTAGTCCTTAGTGCGTTAGTGTGAATGAATAGCATTCCACAAAGCTCAGCAAAAGAAGATGTTTCAAGATGATTTGTAGTATCTTTGACAGTAATGCGATTTTTATTATCTTTTTCTACTCTGTGCCTTCTTTTCCTTGTCTTTGATAAGTACTCCCGGATTTGATACATCATGCTTACCCGACTTTCTTTACTATACTCATAGAATAGGATGCGGTTTATAGAAATAGTTTCAAAGTTGGGAAAGAAATTTTCTGAAGGAAAAAAAAATATATGATAGAATGTAGAGGAGGGAGCATTACATGTAACAGATGGGATTTTATGATATAAAGTCTTGCCCCCAAAACGCCCTTTTTGTTTAACAAATGAGGGATGAGGTAATACATCTTAGATCAGAGGGTGAAATTAAGTTAATTCAGCGGCTGTGTGTGCGTTGTATTGCGGCTTCTTTTCCCATAACCTAACCCTTGTTTAAGGCGCGGTCATTTAAGGCTTAAGTCTATTTTATATTCCCTTTTAAGTGAAGCTGATATTATTTCTATTATCTTATTTTTTTATTAGCCTTTAGGTATTATAAGATCATGTTGTCCTGAAAGGGATATAAAAATACACTAAAATGGTGGAAATTGAAATGATGTTAACCACTTTTAACGAAACATGAAGTTTCTAAATTCCTTGCCTATCTTCTTATTCAACGGATAACAAAGATGCTTTAGAATCCATATTCTCATTTCGTAATAAAGATTTGATAGCTTCTTCTGCTGATCCCGAAGAAGCCATGCGTTAACGTCGTATTTAAATCTTTGCCATTGTGAACCACAAGTAAGGCCGACTTTTCATTCACGGGCCAGCTGCGTGTTTCGCTTGCGATTTGCCTTAGTAGCCAATTAAAACACGTGTCTGATCATAGAAATTGGAATAAAGCCCGCGACGAGCATGTACATGAAAAGCCGGCCAAATTTGTTGAAATATAGACGTCGCTACTTTTGGAAATTGCTAGAAAGCCGGATAAGTACTGACAAATCATGACCTTTAAATTTCTTTCATGAAGCGTCGTGATTGGACGGTACTTGAGTAAATAAAATTGAAGTAGTCAATTTCCTTTTTTTTTTTTTTGTTATTAATTTGTATTAGAAGAATCAGGTAACCAATTACTGATCTTCCTGAGTTTGAACTACAAGATTTATGTCACCCACAGGTCTATTATAAGAAAATTTCCTAGTTTCCCTTATTGAATTACATTCCTGGCTTGTATTACAAGAATCAGGTTTATTACAAGAAAATGTATGATAAATTACAATATTCAGATCTTTAATTAGTGTTTGAAATAAACATTTATGTAGTCAATTCCCAATTTGAATTACAAGATGCAGGTAGTGCCTACTTTCCTATAACCTGCTACTTGAATTACAAAATTCAGGCGCTTTTTTATTATCAATATTCCTCCAGAACTTACTTTGTCTTGTATCTCCCGTGAAAATTACACTATGTTGTGAATTGGTTTAGGACGAGGTTTATAATGTGTTCTGACGTAGGAATATTCTTGTCGGCCTGTGTGATTAGGTTATGGTTAGTTTACGTTAGTTATTTTTTCTTATGTTATTTTACTTTAGATACACGATGCAGTATTTGCATATAGTATGAGCTGGGGTAAGGGAAAGTTACAAACCTCCCACTGCTAATAGTAAAATTTGAGGGAGAAATACAAAAAAGAAAATCTTAAAATCAATGTGGTCAATTTCGTATTTTTGATTATTTGAAAATAATCACACACAAATAAACCACAAATAAAGTCCTGAATACTATTTACTTTTATTCGCCTTATCTCTGTCTGCAATTTGATTTTCACTACTTCTTGTCGAATGGACTGTGGAGACTCCTGAGCCCATCCCACGGCAAATAGTGAAAATCAAATTGCAGACAGAGATAAGGCGAATGAAAGTAAATAGGGAAAATCAAATTGCAGATAGAGATTAGGCGAATGAAAGTAAATAGTAATCACGACTTCATTGACTTTGTGGTTTAGCCCATTTTCTCGCTAAATGCCTCAATTGTTGCTTACTGTCTCCAAGAAATTCCCAGGTTGCCTGTTGTATCGCTCGTTGAAATCATTTTAAATTTTAACTTTATCATGTTTTAGTTAAGATATTCGTGCTTCCCCTTCGTATCTGTTAATATACTTTATGCACAGTGATTCTGCCAGAACTCCCTCTGGGAGGGTCACCCCTCAAATCCTTAAGAGCACCCGTAACTTTAAAATTTTACGGTCAGAAATCGATAGAAACCATCTACTTACACCCTCCCAATTTTGACTTTACACCCCAACTGAAAATTCTGGCGGAATCACTGTTTATGCATATCTCAAGTCTCTGGTTTTATGCATCTCTAACGACAATGAATAGAAAAGCGTTGTAAAGTATACGAATACATATTCTACTTAAGTAAAGCAAGACAAGTGTATTAATTCCTCAGTTCAGAGATTTTGACAGAACCTTCCCTTCAATGTTGGATGGCACTCTCGCATTCACTGTATATTAACATTTTTAAGGTTAAAAATATCTAGAAAACACGCAAAAGTTTGTTTAAATCCTGCTAGCATCCCCATTTTGACTTTACAACCCCCAAACTGGAAATCTTGGCAGAATCACTGCCTCAATCACATCTTTTGAAGAGACTCGAAACGTTAAAATTTTCTTGAATAAAAATAAGTGTAATTAAGTTATGTGTGAGTGTTTGTTTTACTGAAAATTATCTGTGTTAACAAAAAACCTGAAGTTTGTTTCCTTGCGTAATTTTCAAAATCAGAACAAATTATTATTTTCTTATCTTTGTATTTCGTCAAACTTTCCTCACCCTCAGGTCTCACTTCAGCTACAGACTCACGTCCTAACTTCGACACTTGACCGTCACCAGCATGTGTTCAGATCGCTCTCACCCCCACATCTTCACATTGTTCTTACGGCTCACTTTCAAGCCCGCTTACGTTACTTCCTTTGTTTGCGACTAG
>JAGDQP010044072.1:5474-16019 GCA_022664845.1 Lepisma saccharinum
ACCACCCTTATAGCTTGAGGATCATGAACCTTGCCACCTCGCGCCAAGTTCCTTTGTTCCTGTTACATGCTGTCACCAAGGAACTTGGCTCATCCGTCTCCCATTTCACACCTTTTTAGGGCTAAAGAACTTGGCTCCACTTTTTGCACCTCTGGTGTTTTTGTTCGGATATAGACATACACTGGACGTAACCATCGAGTCTACTTTGGACGTCCGAAAGAAGTCTTTCTATTGGAAGTCCTATGGATACAAAATAGATGGCATGGATGCATCCAATGGATGTCCATTGGGCGTACTTGTGCTGTATGGAATATATTCCACTTTCTTTATCTGAGTTTCTGAGAGGTTTGTTTGTTATATGTTTGTCTTTTTCAAAAATGAAAATACAGGTACATTTTTTTTTCTAAAACAGCCCGCAGAAGGTGTGTCGGTATATATTTTCGTAATTCTACTTACCCATATAATACGGATCCGAATGTCATTTATTCAATCTCGTTACATTGGAAAGAAAGCAAGACAAAAGAAATGAAGAAAGAAAGAAACAAATAAACAATATATGGAAAAAAGAAAATTAAATGAAAAGAGAGGAGAAAATTAAACAAATGAAGAAAGGTAGAAGAAAGAAAGAAATAAAGAAAGAGGAGAAAAGAAAGACAGAAAAAAGGAAAAACAGAATTAAAGAAGAAAGGTAGCAGAGCTGAAGAATAGGAAAAGGGAAAATAATGAAAGGAATAAAAGAACGGAAGGAAAGATAGAATGAAAGTAAGAAAAGAAAGACACAATAAAAAAGGGAAGAAGGAAGATATAAAGTGAAGGAAGGAAAGAATGAAAGTAGATTTAAAAAAGCATAGATGAAAAATAAAAAAGACAGAAGAAAAGTAGAAGAAACAAAGAAGGAAAATTAAGAAAGGAATGAAGGAAAGAAAGAATAATAGCAATAGTGAGAAGAAGAGAAAGGAAGTAAGGAAAAAAGTGATGGATAAAGAAAAAAGAAAGGAAAAATAAAACAAAAGAAGAAAGGTAGGAGAAAGAAAAAAGAAAAGAAGATAGGAAAGACAGAATAAAAGAAGAAAGCTAGAAGAATGAAAGAAAAGGAAAGTAGGAAAATAATGAGAGACACATTAGAAAAGGAAAGAAGTTGGATAGAAAGGGAAAGAAAGAATGGAAGTAGATGGAAAAGGCATACATGCAAAAGGATGGAATGACAGAACAAAATAGGAAAATTAGGAGAAAGAAAAAGGAAAGAAGGAAAATAAAGAAAGGTGTGAAGGAAACAAACAATAGCAAATGTAAGAAGATAGAAACGGAAGAAAGCAAGTAAAGAAAGAAACTAGAATTAGAAATGAAAAGAAAAGAAAGCGCAGGAAATAATTGAAAGAAGAAAGGAAAGAAATAAAAAAGCGAAAGAAATAAAATCGAAATCTTGAACCAACTAGTAGAAAATAATAACCATTTTCATGTTTAAATCGCTGTAGAATAGAGCTATCGTGCTTGGTAACAACTTGATGCGTCCTCTGCAGGATTGCGTGCTCCCAGATGAACTCAGAAAGAACTTTGCTTCGCATGCAGAGAACACGTCCACCATGATTCCTTTTATGTTAACCATTCGTATCATAAAAAGAACGATACCGAATTGCATTGTAAATACAACCCCTTCTTCCTTCTTTTGCTCAGGACATATCCAATACATATTTATTGCATGCTAAATCTAACAATATGCGTATTTTTCTTGTGTTACACATGATTCGGTGAAGGGTGAACAAAGTGGCACGTTTCACGCGATAAAAACCTCCTTTCAAGTTAAAACCTAAAACTTGATAATTACGAATAGATGTTACACACACCATTTATGAAAGAATGTAGAATATTTACCGGGTGGTGTATTAATTGGAATTAGGCCATAGCGCACATAAGAGCTTCTATTTTCGTGTCTCATTGAACTTCAATATTGAACAAACCAAGTAAAAATTAAAAGAGGCAATGGGGCAGATTCGACCTCCTGGCCGACAATCCTGACGGATATATTCCAGTTTCCCTCAGTTACACCAGGCGAATGCCAGATGCTATCTTAAGTAAAGCCCTGGCCGCTAGCTTTTCCATCGTCACCCTATCTTATGCCGACCTGAGTCAGAGATAAATTCAAATTTAGGTTAAATATTAGCGGATTAACTCTTCTGGCCTCTCTTGGACGAATGAATACTTTTAATTCAAACTACATTACCTGGTGACATGTAGAAAGTCATACAGAGAACTAGATACAGTGTTCGATTTGCTGGAGGGATGCCGGGGACTTTCCCTGGTGCCTAACGATTTCATCTCCAGTTGTTGATATTGAATATACCAATCAGGGAAAATATCTTTGTATTTCTATCCAAACAGGTAGTAGATGAAATCTACAAGCAACCATCGTTTGAGGATCCACCCTTCTTAATTTATAATAAATCGAAAACTAACGATATATAAATACCCTACAGCCACTTTCTATCCAGTGTTGAAAAAGCCTCCTCCATTTTTTCCACAGATCTCGGTCGTAGCTCCTGAGAAACGCTTGATTTCGTCTACCCATTTTTCATCTAGACATCTTCTGTGTGAATGTCCCGGAATTTGCATACTATGACTGAGGAATTTGAATTGCATTTATTGTCTTTACGCATCTAAGGCTCAGGCCGGGATAGGGGAGAAAGAATTTGGGAAGGTGTCGGCCAGGGCCTATGTTGATGGTTCCATCCCGGCATTTGCCTGGTGTGACTGAGACCCTGGAGAAACCTTAGTCAGGATGGTCGGCCACTGGGATCGAACCCACGACCTCCCGAATGCTACGCCAACGCTCTACTACTGAGCTAAGGCGGCTTGGTACTATGACTGAGGAAAACGCTCAGTCAGGATGATAAGCCGCTGGTATAGAACTCAGGACCTCCCGAATGCGAAGCCACGCTCTACCAGTTGAGATCCGGTCACTCGGTCTTACTGTCCTGTCTTGCTCATGGTCAACTAAGGACTGCCAAGGACTTTTGATGCGATATTACCATCAATCCGGACCCCAGGAATAAATAGTTGAAGACTCCCTGTTCTAACTCGTTTCTCTGAAAATACAATGTAGAAAAATTGTTGTCCATCTTCCAGTTGTTCGTCTAGCTATATGACTGACTTTTTCATCTTCTTCGCAGTTTTGATTACACTTCTATTCTTGTTTGGGAGCGAATCAATTAACTTGTCTTTCTATCCCTTCTACTTACCCCTAGCATGCATCTCTCCATTGCTCTGTGCACCATATGAAAATAGGAAGTTTTTCTGAAACACAATTTACTCAAATTCTCTAGCCCCTACTACCTTTTGGGCGATGAGTCTATACCATTCCAACATTCGTGCGGTGCTCCTTTATAACTTTAAAAGTTGGCCTTGATTGAACCTGTGCCGTCGTATGAATACTGGGATGACACTTCAGAGAGCTATAGCTCAGATGATTCTAGAAAAGGTGTACAGGTGTTTGTTGAAATAAAACCAGGATACAGCTATTTGCATTGACAATCCTAATCCAATCAATGCTAAATCGTAAATTGTTGGAGCTCAAAAGGTGGTCTCTGTACCAACCAATAGTCATTTAAAACTCACTTACTGACGGCTGCCTTCTTCCTATGGTTCTCTCTTGGCTGTTGTGGCTCCAATCTAGGTACTGGATAAAGAAGATTTGGTGCATAATTTTGAAACCAAGTTCCTCGGTTCGAGTTTCCTGTATTCGCCTCATGAAAAATCCATTCATATTAACGTGTGAATGACAGTAATATAGAATGTGCTTATCAGGTTGTCGGTTCAACGAGTATCATTGGCAATTTGTTTTTTAAAAAAATAACCTAGAAATGAAGTTCCTGGATTGCTTTTTAAAAAATCAAAAAACTTAAGAAAAATGAATAAAAGCAAACATAAAGTGAATGATAATACTCTGTGATAGACAACGACGGATAAGTTCCGTTCATAATAAATTGTCAAAAGTTTCAGTATTTACGCGTGATCACAAATGTATGTTGAGGGAAATCCGTTCAAGTTTCTACATATTACAATGCAGGTAGATAAAAAATAAACAAAAGCAAGGTCATTATAGATACAACACTGATGCAACAAAGTTTTGGAAGTAGAATGACGTGCAACTGCGTCATTGTGTAGTTATGGCGAAAACAGACACGCGCCTGCCTGGCTATATTGCGCCTCAGGATGCTTAGGGGGGCGTGGCGAGGTAATGACAAATCGAAGTTGTTTCCTCTGTTTTAGGTCAATATATTAAGTAAACAGACAAACATGGATCAGTTCTGTTTCATAATGCAATTGTCAGAAGTACATTTGTATTTTGTTAAAAATTATACAGTTATAACGTGAATAGGAGTATTGACCTAAGGATTGTGTTTTCATAGTTTGTGGTACAGTGTAGTACGCGCCTAAACAATCAAGAATCAAAAATGAACACACCGTTTACACCTGGCACAGCTTCACAGCCAACAACTCAAGTTGAATTAACTTTATCGTGCAGGTAAGAATACATGGTACTACATAGCAAGACGCATTCTAGGAGGTACTGAAGCACCTTTATACGCGAGGTACAAGGATCGACCGAGGTAGTCGTATTCGTATGGTCTGAGGCGGTGTCCAAGGTCGCGGGCTGGAATCCCGCCGGACACATGGATATTTGTGGCGTGATGGGCCAAAGTTAAAAGTTACTAAAATGGCCCATACAAAATAAAGGTTACGAGGTACAAGGGAGCTACTGATTTTTCAGGTCTTATATTTGAGAAAATTCCATTTATTCGGTATATAGTATCCACTTTAAGGCTCTCTAGATATAAGTTATTTTAATTTTCGTGCTAGATTAGAAAAGGGTACGTCAGGTTTGGTTCAGTTAGCGCACACCTTCCGCAGTTGTATGCCGTATACCGAAATTAACCCGAGAAATCTAAAACTATTATGAACGAAAAAAACATACCGAGTGTGGCTACTTTCCTTGTAAAATTTCTTCTGCAGTGTATTTCGTAAAGTACCGGTAATTATTCCCGAGTACCTGTACGTTTACGAAAGTGCATGTAAAATATGGCTCTATTCCTGCGAAGTGTGAACATGGTCAGTGGCCCTTGTACTTGTTCTTATTCCATTTTAAATTTTGCTTAATATTCGTTTTCGAGCTCATTACTCTAACCTTTCTCTCATTTTGATCTACCGGTAATTGAAATCTGTGTTCTTTAGAAAAACTCTTTAATGCACCCTTAGACTACCGGGGTGCGTACTATAGAGAAACTGAATATTCTAATCGAGATCTTTCTAAATGTGATGGAAGTTGGTCCACCTTACGTATCACATTAAGAAAAACATTTAGTATACAAGGCCACAAATTGCAATTATGATTTAGTTAAGATAATATTTCCGTACTTAGCACCCTTGTACATCGTGTACTAAGTGCCTGTTTCTCAGATCCTCGTTTAGCACAATTCGTATGCACCTGTGTACATAGTAGGCCTACCTAAATGCACGGTGCCGTAGGGGTGCACTAAACTGTTATTTTTCAATAACTTGCAACAGTTATTTAAAACTAGCGGTTTAAAGTATTTCTTTTAGAACTGGGTTCTATGGATTCGCAACTGTCAATAAGCAGCGTAAAAACATCATTTTTGGTTAATTTATCAACCTCGCGCTTTCCTGTCTTCTTGTTTCATCTTTCTCCTCTTACACATATTTCGATCCGCGGTAAATGTCTTCGTAAGATAGAAACCGTAGTATTCACACCCCTTGACAAAATGCTTTAGTTGCATGCGTGCGGACATTGCTAGTAGAAGTTAGGGAACTGCCATTCCTCCGGGGACCCTGACAGTCAACATTTCTTAACTTACTAACCTGTTGCCAAGTTATGATTGGTTGAATTCTTATTAACGTCCTAAAGGAGCTGATGAACCTCAAAGGGCGGGCGGGAACTTCAGTTTTAGTGGATTCCGAACCATTCGATTCAATGTACTCCGGAGAGAATTGAACCCGTAACCACGCGTACAGAAAGCGAGCACGCTAACCCCTCGGCCACCTGTATAGTATGTCTGGAGTATTAAATATTATACAAATATATAATAAAAAATATACATGCACTGCCCTTAAGACTTGGTAGAACAGTTTACTTTATAACTATCAGAGACTTATTTTATGAATTGCTTGAGGTTTAACTACACTGGTGGGAAGAAAACATTGTAACATCAAACCAATTTAAATAAGGGACGGTCCGGAACGAAAGCCCCTGGAAATTCAGTTACATGCAGAATTAGTAGAATTTTAGTCGTTATAATCGTCAATTTAATATACATTTCGTACCCATGCCACGTTCAGCAGGAGCCCTTTTTCACCTCTGCCCCTCGTGACTTAAAGTATTTTCAGCGTACCCTGTTATTTTTCAGCAAAGGTCACAGAAATTGAGAAAGTAAGAGAGAGAGAGAGAAGACAGTAACATCCCCGACATGTGAGCAGGGACTGAGCTCCCCCCCCCTCCTTAAATGTGATGTTTAGGTTTACATCGCGAATCATTTTTTAAAAAAAAACTATCCTGACTTTCTAACATTTTTATGGAGCGTTTAAAATATTGGAAAATGGGTGTAACTCTTCTGTATCTGTTATACAGCTTACCTATTTTCGTCTGTGCTAAAATTAATGAGGTTTATGCTCGTGATTTTGAACCCTACCGTTTGGTGACTGGTGGTTACTACTGGAAGGAACCAACGACTGAAAGTAGTCGCCAGAGCCACCTAGCAGCAAGGTTCAAAATCACGTGCTCCTTTAGTGCAAACGAAATGAATAGGCTGGGTAAGTCTATCCTGTGTTATTTTATTATTTTTAAGTTTTCTTTATTCCGTATTGCTTTACTCTTGAGCTAGTCTTTCTTAAAATAATAAAGAAAAGTCCTGCTGTCCTTAAAAGGAAAAACCAGCAGCAAATTTTACGGCTTCAAAGTTCTTCCTAAGTTATTTCACTATTGAAAAAGGTAAACAAGAATACTAATCAGGATGCTTTCTCTGCTCGCCTAATTTATTTCTAAGTTTTGATTGAATCAGACCAAACGATGAAAAAAATCCGCTCTACACTTGCAGAGGACGGGCTGTAAAACGATTGTTTGATTATGGGGAACACTTTGTCACTGAACTTATTTATTTCTGGTTTTCTGACTCTTCCACCCGTCATAAATGGTTACATTCACTGTCACTTGGGAGCTAAAAAGGGTCTGTTGGAATGGTGGTGATAACTTTACAATTGTTGGTACTAGTAGACGTGTATCAGGGTAGCTCTCATTAGCAAATTCCAGAGCAGTTCTTTTCTCTTCCGAAGTTATGTCCACTTCCGGGTTATTTTCTTTGGGGGTCGAGCATGTATGTTAAAGATGTGCCGGAGTTATAGCCATTTTTTTTCGGTTTTACTCTTAATGTCCTCGTTAGCAACTGTGTTCAGGAGCTCCTTCCACACCTTAACTGACTTGGAGAGGGTACAATTATTTATCTGGACCTTTTCCAATGCCGCCGAAATGGGTTTTAGTAGTAACAGTAAATCTCGGAGTTGGAGGCCGGATCCCCTCCTTGTGTCCTTTCCTTGAACAGATAAATAAATAATAATAAATAAATTTAAATAATTGTATAGTATCCAGAACATACGTTACATTTTATAGAAGGTCCTGAAAACAATAATTTACTGTGGTACTTATCCGATGATCATCTGATTAAAATCTTTGTCCAGTAGTTTTTTTTTTTTTTTTTTTTTCAAAATAATAATGTATTCATTCTTCAATTGCGGCATGGCACGTAGTAGGTCTGTTGGATAATCGTTCACCTCTCTGGTTCTATGTGGGCTTTGTATTGGACAAGTATCTTGTGTGTAGCTGTTTTTTGGTGAGTAACCAATTGTTTATTAATGTTGTGTATAGGTTTCTTATTGGTATTTCAATTTCCTCTTATTCCCCTTCCAACAATTCCATTATTATCATTCATCTGTTCCTTTCACTCATCTCCATTAATCTACGGTCACAACAGCGGGACATTAAGCTAGATGAGGGCATTCATTCATGATTCCTGAATGAGAAAAATGTTTCTGCAGTAGCGATTATCCTATCTTCATTAGTGTTAACACAGGTTCACTGTTCGATTCTTTGGTAAGGTCATCAGAAATAAGGTTTTATTTTCAGACCTACCAAACAAATGATGGAATAGTACCAGCAAAAGAAGGCTCAGGACGATATCTTCCCAGTCCTACTTTGCGTCTTCAGGGCAGACCTTTAGTCATTGGTGTCCTAACTCGTAACTGGATAAATACTTGTTATTTTCTTAAACAAAGTACTTTTAAAAAATGGTTTCAACCAGCCAACCCTGGTTATAAGCCTAGTTTCTGTTTGAAGTGTGGTAGTTATCTGTACGGCTTGGATTTTAGGGTTACTGTGTATAAATATGCTTTGTAAGGAGTTGGTTTAGCCGATTTTAAGGTTTTATTATTTTTCTACCATATATGAATTAAACTGACAAATATTTGCATTAAAAATAAATAAGTAGGAAGTAAATTTCAACTGTAAACACACTTTCCTTTATATGTTAGATTTATTGAAGATACAGCGAAAAAAATGAAGAAGAAGAAATCAATATTCAGAGTTCATATTTTCCTACAAAACAAAAACTTGCAGCGACACTTGCAAATAACTTCCTCTCTATACCAAACATGAACAGCATTGCCTTTTTTTAACATTAAATCTTAAACCCTAATCTGTTGGATGACAGATCTTAACGCAGTGTACTACACCACGCAATTACCAGCTTCGCGATTCATAAACTCTCCCAAGACCCGCGAAAAAAACAAACAAGAATTTATTTAAGGCCTTTAAGCAACAAGAAGACAGTGGAAGGAAGTTGAAAACAAATGCATATTCGTGCACATTTTTCCCATTAACAGTAGAAGTTTGGTGTATTAATACCAACGTTTAGTATTATTATTATTATTATTATGTTAAATTAAGACTCTTTTGGCTTCTTTTAACCCATTTTAGCCGTTTTTAGGACCAACAGGATTCACACATTTGATTAAGAAATGACTGAAACGAAAACATATGTTACAATAGTGGTATTAGCAAGTAAGGAATAAAACAGGTTAAAACTTCTGGCCGTAGTTATCAGAACCTAACGAAAATAAACTGCTATAATTAATATAATACATACGTTTATATGAATAAATGAGCATACACACTTCGTTAAGGGTAGTGTAAAACATCAGTCCCTAAACCTAGATGACAACACTACCTTCGTGTTCCCCTCCCCCCAACAAAATTGCAACACTGCTTCTATAAATTCAAGCCTTAGAGAGTTCAAATTTCAGAGAAGAAAGTTCATAACCATTTCAGGAGTCCTAGCTGTGCCGAATTTTAAAATTTTCTTCTGCGTTGATTGTTGAAAGCTTCATTGTTATAATGAATACCCAAACTGATAACAATGAGGTGATTTCAGTAATAAACAAAAACGAAAATAAAAGTAGTGGCAGCCAAGACAAACATTATATACGGGGGAGTGCTGTCATCTAACGTTAGATATATTTTCTTTACACTGACCTTAAAACCAAAGCTTGGTGTGCATAGAATACACTTGAGTGCCTCAAGTCTTTATACAGGGTGGTAACGGAAGGTACTAACTAACTTTGAAGGTTGATAATACTTAAAAATAAGGAACAAGGTGTTGGTCACTGGGGTGGAAATTCCGCCACGTTTCAAAGCTAAAGGCTACCGAAGCGTTGTGTTTGTTATGAATCAGAGATAGTGGTCATAGCCTGGTTGGATGCCTGCAATTATAGATACCGTCTTTACTCATACAGAAAGTCATCTTATTCGTGCGCATTTCGACCTGCTGTTTTTTTTTTTTTTTATACCTATTCCAGAGTATTTTGCAGACAGACAATTGCTCAAGTGCAGTAAGTCTCCAGAGGGCAATTAACACGTAGTACATAACGTTACATTAAATGGCCGACATACGCAAGTAAACTTCCCATATAAATCCTAACTCTAACGGATGATACAATGTAATGTTCACAAGCTTCAATATACACGAGTAGCCAACTTACAGGGTAATAACTGCTGTTTTCCACAGAAAGGTAGCTAAGTTAAGGTGAAAAGGTTCATAGATTTTGTTCTGTTTTCAGTGATTAACAAAAAATTAATTAATTAATTTGCGCTTAATCAAGTGCCCACAGTAAAGAAGTGTTTCTATTTTCAGGTCTCTTCAGGGCTTAGATGTGCTCTCAAAATCGGATCCCATGTGTGTAACGTACATTCAGCCGTTCGGTGACAAACAGTGGCGTGAGTTCCACAGGACAGAAGTCATTAGCAATTCTCACAATCCTGACTTTACAAAGAAGGTGCTAATCCCGTATCGGTTCGAAGAGCAGCAGCCATTGAAATTCGAAGTGTACGATATTGATTCAGGGAGTTCCAGATTGGCTGATCACGATTATCTAGGATTTGCTGTGTGTACACTTGGACAGATTGTCGCCAGTAGTAAGGCCCAGTTG
>JAGDQP010044073.1:4741-16019 GCA_022664845.1 Lepisma saccharinum
AGTTGCTATATATAATATCTGTTAACAATAGCAGTTAGAAATATCAGTGTATGAAAACGTATCTAAACGCGAGTTATTTATTCCCGTCTGTGAAAAAGAAGTTTAGAAGTCCCGCCTGTATCCTGTTACATGTGCAGTAGAGATATGGAAGAAAGTAGTTTAGTTCCTACCATAACTGTTATAAAACTATCCTATGTAATTACCGGAGCTTGGATTTACTGGTGGAGAAGAAACAGTGCATCAAAACGCAATTAAATCAGGAAAGTATAAAGCGGTGGGTAGGGGGAAGCGTAATTATTTCATGCTGAATTATTATAATAACTTGCGACTAGCGACAGGAAGAGCTGAGCCATTCTCGGGCATGCGAATTACTCATTAACAGTAAATAGTACTTCCAAGCAACTGCATCCAGTTGGCAATTTAGCGTATTGATAGCATGTTGGAAAGCTAATGCATGGAACCCGGGATCGAAACCTGATGTAGTTTTTTCCTTAATGAAAATAACATTTCTCTTATATATATATATATATATATATAGATAGATAGATAGATAGATAGATAGATAGATAGATAGATAGATAGATATAAACGCATTAGGAAAATTAACAAACGCATGTGGAGGGTAGGTAAGTCAGGTAACGGTATTTTTTTTATAGCACACATGATTAACACGTATTTTTACAATGCGCACTTCCGGTCGCTAGTCACAAGTGTATAATATTGTAGGCGTGATTATATACAGGGTGTTTATAAACTACACCGACAAACTTCTGGAGAAAATTCCTCACGTCAGGACAAGATGAAAGTTTCTCTGACAATTGTCGAAATTTGCATAGTGTCGGAGCTACAGGCTGCCGAAAGCATGGGAAAAGGAACGTTAGAGCTTTATATTTCTATCACCACGAACAGTAGAGCTAATGCGGCTGGGTACCGTCAAAGAATTTAAGTCTATACTATCCAAAAATGCATATATCAAAATTCTACAACGGGCGCCTATGGGATTTCCCAAAGTCATTAGGAAGAGATGAGCATGAATGGGACGATGTTCCACCAGAAAGCAATAATTCGTTTGCGCCAAGTCGATAACTTAAGTAGATGACATATAGCGAACGATATAAAAAAAGTGTGGTTGCATAGCAAGTAGGAGTTGCATAATTTAATCAAATGGTTTATGTATTTGTGATCATAGTGATCGAATATCATTGCAGAATTGCATGCTATGGATGACGTAAATCATCTTTACGCACATGGGGAAGTCGTTTAATTCATGTGCATTGCGAAGTTCCTCATCTTCAAATGCGAAATCCTCTACTTCCGTTGGGGAATCCCATTGCGGAGTATTTAAATATGCATATTCAAATGAAGCAGGTTTCAAGTTTTTTACGTTACTATGCCGCATCAGCTCTACTATCCATGATGATAGAAATATGAAGCTGTAAAATTCCTTTTCTCTCGCTTTCGGTAGCGTGTAGCTCCGAAAATATGCACATTTCTGAATTTGTTTTGATGTGAGAAATCAGTTCCAGAAGTTTGTCGGTGTAGTTCATAAACACTCTGTATATACACTATGCCCGGACACACCGTGTGACCCTCATTGAAAGCCCCTGGTCCCCTTCCAAATCTAACTTATTGATACATGCCTGATAAAATGTAAAAAGGGAGTGGGTAAACCGAAGAACCTGATCTAGGGAAACGCACATGGGCAGATTTAGGAGAGAGACCGTGGAGGAATTACTTTAAAAGTTCTCAGTTAGAATGAAACAGTTATAGTCATTCTGAAATGACTGGGGACAACGCCCTCCAAAAATCCGCCCATGGAAACGAAAAACGGTATTTGCCCTTATGTACAGTGCAAAACCAGTTGGAAGAACTTCGGGTGCTCCTTTTTGATATAAATATGTTTTGGCGGCTGTAAAAGTACAATACAAATGATTATCCCAGAGAGCACATGAAACAAGTTTGCAGCAAGATTGCCATTGCAATTCTCCAAAAGTGCAGCAAGTTTCGTTATGCAAGGCTGCCATCTTTAGCAAACTTGCTAGTTGAAATATGTGAAATGCAGTACAAACGAGGAAAACCAAACTTACTGGAAACTTTGTTTTTAAAAACGTTGGTAGACTAACATCGCGCATTAGTGAGAAAAGATTTCAGTCGGGAGTGTGATTCGAACGCACGGCCTGCTAATTTGTTTGTTGTCCACCACTCTACCGTTACGCCACGCTGGTTCTTCTGAAATAAGTAGATTTTACTAGTACTGTTATGTTACGAAAACAGTTTCTGGAATAAAGGCATTTAAGTAGACTTTAATTCGAAATTGAGAAGAATTGACTCATCTGAGCCACATATTTCAAGCCAATTTCTCCCTTTACATGTATGCTTGAAAACCTACCAAGCTTTCTCGATTTGTAATTTCAACTAGTATTACAAAAACTTTTTACAACTCGTAAAATTTACGAAACAGAAACACTAGTACATTCATAAAAAACACTTGTAAATACAAGTGTTTCAGCTTGTAACTTGAGTTCTATACTTGTAGTTTATGAAACATACACTTGTAAAATCTTTCTACATGTGTCCTTACTTGTAACTTGTACCATACAGTTGCAGTTTCATGATACATACATTTGAAAAACAGTTACTGGTTTACAAGTCGTACGCTTGTAGTTTTATGAAATAGGGCCCAGGTGAATTGGTCGCTCGACATCTGTTTCTCGTTCATTCTGCTACTATGCAGTGTTGACAGGCAAGATAGTTAGTACTACACAAATGTTATGCGTAGCATTAGTTACAAGATAGAAGGAGGCTGCGAAGGCAAAAATGAGTTCATCCTTTAAACAAGAGATTGACATTTAGGCAATTTAATTGTTGCAAATTACAGCAAACCAAATACATAGCTATACATATGTAAATATAGAACTTTATAAATAACCTACACTTTCTGCATTACCTATAAGATAACTCAGCATCGAGCTGTTTCAACTCAACTGTAGAGCGTTCACTTCCCTCTTAGGAGATTCTTGTTTTAATCCCGGCGGCCGACTATCCGGATTGTGTTTTCTTTTTCAGAGTTAATCCTGAATCACAGAAGGCACATTCCGCGATGGTGCCTTCAAATTATAGGCCCTTGCCAACTCCATCCCGCATCCTTTCCTCTCTTTTAAAACTGTGTAAAGAGGGCGTGAATCAGGCGTACCAAGGAAAAGAGGATCACCAATGTTCCCGCAGAGCTGGTTGCCTAATAGGAGAGGTAGAAACCACATTTTAGTAGAGTAATTTGCTCTTTTGAAAGTTTGTCTGTTTCCTTTCCTTTTTAGGTTTGGTTAGGAAGGTTAATTTTAAGTAGAACAATTGTTCGTTTAATATCAATTGTTTAAAATTTGTTAAGAAGAACTAAACATGTCACTCAGAGAGGCATAAAACGATGAAAACAATTCTTATGTATATATGGAATGAATAATCGAACTGTGGGCATTATCTACGCTCTTAACAAACTATGATCCGTCATTTTGGGCTGTTACTTTCCTCGGAGCAGGATTTCAGATTCGACTCCAAACAAATCGAGACCGAAATAATTACTCCGAGGAAAGTGGCTGTTCAATATAAAATCCGAGGCGGGGCGAATTTTCTTTTAACAGTATAACTGATTGGAGATTTCAACCTCAAACTCTGATTGCTTAAAATAATCACAGGATGATTCTATTCTGTACTCTCACTCGGCTAGTCGAAAAGAAATCTATTTAGGTAGTCCTTTTTCTAGTAATATGCGTAGTAATAATAATGTGAAAACAGTATAACCTTACTCTACCCATATACTATAAATATAGACTTATACCCCCTTCCTATTTTCGCTGTGCTAAGGAGCACGTCGTTTTGAGTCGTACCGCTAGGTGACTCACGACTACTTTCAGTAGATGTTTTTTTTTTTCAGTAGTAGCCAACAGAGACAGCAAGCGGCAGGATTCAAAATCACGTGCAATTTGCATAATAATAATAATTTTAGCGCAGATAAAAATATTTAAGCGGTATAAGTCTATATTATTATTTAGTTTATGCATTAACTCAACCGAATTCCCAGGCTTGGGATTAATGTGTGTACAATTACAAGAAACTTTTGTTGTTGTTTTTCCTCAGAGTTAATAATGAATATGAACATTTAGAAATATTCTATAAAATACAAAAACAAAATGAAGAAACATGGCCCCCACTTGGGATAAACGGAGTTCCCCGCATAGGAAGGGCCACGCTATCGACTGGATCATGTTAGTAGTTGACAAATAGCAACGATGAAGTGCAATTTGAGACTGCATGCACCAGAGATTATATACCCTGACCATAACTACTTGTCAAACTTCAATATAATATAGACGATCGACTGTAAGACTGTTTAATTATCAATATTTAATTTTAAAACGGCAATTGTAAAACGATTTCGCACTGGGTATGACCGAGAGTCAAGCCTGCGATAGCAGCCAAAAGACTAAAAAGGCTATGTTGTAGCCGGGAAGAAAGAGCTTAAAGTCAGTGAACATCACCGTTACTGCGCGTGCGATGCAGTAATATAATAATCGTCTGCCTTGTTCAGTAACTTCCTAAACGAAGAATTTGTATAATGTTTATATAATATGTAAACATCGCCTGAAAGAAGCTGTCATATCCCATGAACTGGTATCTTAAAGACCGTAATATCGGTGTTCGCAATGTTTTCAGTTCAAGGATATGCGTTTAACTCGACAGGTTGCCGTTTTATGCAATGTTTACTTGTAGGTAAGTTCATAAAGTTGTTGCTTAAATGGTAAGCTATGGGCTATACGAACTTATAGCTATCAAATGGGCTTTACTATAGTAGTGACGTACCAATTTTAGAATCACTAAAACCCAACCAAAATCTATTTCCTTTTTCGTAAATTATCTTAAATTACTGAACATATGAACGTGGAGGTTAGGTAAAGTTAGGTGCGGTCATTTATCTTTACAAAATATATTTTGACACATATTCACACTTAGCTTCAGCACACAGACCTGTTAACTCTCGCAATTTCCATTAGAAAGTCGTGTACAATTGTTTCGGGTCCTTTTCCTTTCCTTATATAAATACTCTGCTAAATAACCTTCAAAACGCACTTTCCGTCGTCATTTCCATACGATTCAATAACAACGCAAGAAATGTCATAATCATCATAAAGACACGCCATGTCAACACTGCCTTACCGCCTTCCACATGACAACAACTTTAACTCCACTCAAAATAGTTCCTTCCGCCACAACATGCAGTGCGTCCTAAAACATCTTAAAAACACGGTACAACAATATTATTATTCACTTATAATGTTACACACATTACTATTTTCCTCCCTATTACTCACAAACATCACGCAATTATCTCAATTCATGCTGTAAATTTCTACAAATTGGTACGTCACTACTATAGTTAACCCATCAAATGTATAAATGGGCCACTTCTTTCCTCGTCGCTTCAGTAATAGTTAAGAAAAGAGTTTCAAGTGAATGCCCGTGTACACAATTCGTTGCTGATATGTTTTACAAGCAGGGTGGATGGCCTCAATATAGTATATCACTGTTTGCGTATCAACTTTTTTTCTTTGCAGAGTTATAGGAGTAACAGGGTTAATTAGGCCATCCTGGCCTGCTGGAGGGGGGGGGGGGGTTATATAAAAATCCCTTGTATTTTCATCTAAAGGAAATCTCACTTTAGGTATAGCACCTTCGAGTCTACGATGACTTTTCGGCGCTGCTGACATTAGGATTAGGTGCAAAAAAATTGTACGTTGTCTATAATAAAACTAAGTACTTCTCACTTTAAAATAAAATTATATTTTTACCTTTCTACGTACTTGAGCACAAGAAAAAACACCGAATGCTGTGTTTACGCTAAACTAGTTCTCGTGATCTCTGCTGCACTCTTGTACAATGTACATGCTTTGCAGGGCCCTTTTATCTTTTGTGCATTGTACCTACGTATTTCTCTTCAGATTTGATTATGCTTCGCTACCGTGTTTTTAACTAACTACACGTAAATTTACGTCATACCTTCTTGGTCACATCATTTGCTAACAACTTACGCTGCATCCCAGCAGATACTGTCTTACTGATGTTTGTGTTTCTCTTGAAAAGCCATACTATTTTAACGGGTAGTGTATACTTTAGGCCCCCCGCAAAAGTAAAATTTTCAGAAGAAATACATTATTTTAGAAGTGTTGGAACGAAAATTTTATTAGTTTCAAGTCATGGATGTAGTAAATAATAGTGAAAAGTACGAGGTACTATTTAAGTGATTCTGCGTCCAAGCGTAGAACATGGTGTGAAGTTTAAAGGTGATGTGTTTCGCGTTTTATGAAGAAAATATCGTACCTGTCTAATCCACCTTCGTAGCTCGACATACCCTCCGTTAACTTTGTAGCAAAATACGTGTCATTCATAATACGAATGACGCCACTTGTATTCCTCCTCATGCTGCCACATTTACATATGGTGAACAACTCGAGGACGTTTTAACAAAATAATAATAACACTTGCATTTTCGTAACACTTCTTGAATTGTCGGCTGTCGGTGGGCGTTTATAGAATATCCTGCGTAAATTATTTGTAAAGAATGAGTGATATGAAGCATAGATTTGACTCGATAGCTGGCGGAAGATGGGGAACATAAAGTACATCTTATCCTCGCCATATCCCTTCTCGGTGCGACTTCTATTTTGTGCATTGCTTCAGTACGTTAAGGATTACGATATCAGCCTCATTCTAATCATGTATAACGATAAGAAAACATGCTTATAGGATTGCAGATTGTAATACATGCCACTCCCGTGTACAAGAAATTTTGTTTGCTATCCTGAACGTAAACTAAGCTGTAAGGAATTAGATCTAATTTTTAATCAGTACTGCATAAGCAGGATTAGTTATCTTAACTATTGAGTGTAGTGTTTCTTGAATTACCGGTACTAAACCTTCCGACAAGAATAGTCGTTTTAAAACTTTAGTGTTAATCGATTCAGGGGCCCGATAAAATATCGTAGTTTCGCAAAGCTGCTATAGCAACGCAATGCAATCCAATTGGAAATGAGTTGCTTATTGTTTCCCTTGAGTTTTGTAATGGAACTAAATAAAACACTTATCCCGACTATGCAAAAGGACATTTGCATCTCCTTGTGAGAAACCCATAGCAAACATTACGAATGTTTGGCCAATAGGTAGCTTTGTTACATACTTTCGATACAGACTGGCAGCCAATCAGACACTTCTAACGGTCTCAAGTGGTGTAAATAGAAAACAAGAAGCTTGGAGACGTGTAAGATGTTTTTATATTATGTTGTAACAATAAAAATGTTCTTACCTATCTTTATAATAAAGATCCACTGCATTTTAGTGGCCATGATTGTAAATATGAATAATAATGTGGCTGTGTCATACGTTTAGAAACTACTCCGAATCTTTTAATATGTAAGTGAGATGATGTTACATGAGAGTTGTAGCTTAGCTGATGGTATAAACTATTATTTACTTTTGTTGGCCAAGATTAGTTTAGCGCAGGGTTGGCAGAAACCATGTTTTTTCTTAATAATAATAATAAAAAAAACAGGTTTCTTAATTTAAATACTTCGCTTTATTTGTTTATATTACGTATGGATAGAAATAAGTTTGTTTCTCCTTAATACCCTTATGCAACAGCGGGATTATGCAAGGACGAGACCTACAGCTACAGCTTAAAGTGAAATCCGAACCACTACTCGGTTTGCATAGGAAATTGTCCTCCACCTGGACTCGAACCAAGGACACCTTGATTACAAGTGCGATGAGTACCGACTCATCCACAGAGAACGCCTGATAGAAAGACGTTGTACTGATCTTGCATACTTGTGAATATAATTATTAAGAGTCTTTTCAGAAGAACAAAATGATGCACAAGTGAAGTCACTGTACAGAGTTATACACATTATTAAAATAAATGGACAGTTTCAAAAGACTACAGAGTACAGATCTAATTTAGTCCGAGCTAGTACACTGAGTCAGAAATACAGCGACTTAATTTCTGTATCAATAAAAGAAGTGAATAAAGATAGTGCGAATTATTTGAGTTCGCACTGGCTCTGAACCATTCATACATATAGAAAATACTTTTGATTTCAATAAATTCGTCGGGTTTTTATGAGAAAAAAATCTTGTACGGAATTTTGGTGTATTTTATCAATACTAAACATTATTAGAACAAAAGAATATTTAGAACTTTTGCTTTGATTGCAATTGCATAATAATAATAATAACAGAAAATATAAAAATAATAAAATAAACATTCATAAACTTATAAACAAACAAAACTGTCTTTCGTAAGTATATTCTCACAATTGTGCATATTCTTTGAATAATGAATGGAACATATACGTCTGAATATAATATGAAGGTTCCGGGAGTGAAACGTAATAACCCACAGTGTGTGTTTCGAACACTCATTCATGAAATTCACACTATTTGTGGCATTTTTTTTTTTTTTAATCGAATTGTTCTAATAATAGTAATAATAATAAACAAATATGGTTTAGCGTAGGGAATTATGGAAGCCACAGAAATATCTAAAGTCCAGCCCTGAAGGAATATTAGGTGCAAAATTTCTGAAAATGTTTATTACTCTCAAAGTTGTAAAAGTACCCAAGCTTTTTGAGAATGTGTTCCGAAATGCTGCACATTAACAATGTTGATTCATATTTATCACCGTTAGATATCACAGTTTTAAAGAGCCATTTGAACACATGTAATTAAACCTAAAGTACATCTTATCCTGTCCATGTCCCTTCTCGGTGCAACTTTTAATTTGTGCATTGCTTCTGTACGTTAAGGATTACGGTATCAGGCCCATTCGTTTGCTATCTTGAACGTAAACTAAGCTATACGAAATTGAACCTAATTTTTAATCAGTACTGCGTAAGCAGGATCAGTTATCGTAACTATTCAGTGTAGTGCTTCTCAAAGAAGTACTAAACGTTCCTATGTTCGTTTTAAAACTCGATTGTCTCTCGATTCAGATATTTAGGAAGTCAGGATTAATATAATAGAATTTCCCTCCTAATTTTTTAGTAAATTGTGATGGTTGTCTACTAATACACTCAAACAAACACGATAATGTTATGCATTTCGTTAATTTATTATTTTCAGAAATGTGGTGTAGATTACTTGAAACACAGAAAAATGGCTTCAGATTTTTTCTTAAAGGTGTACTTCTTTTATATGCCATTGAATGCGCTTCCAATGTTGATATTTGCATTATTTTGGATGTGTGTAATGCAGAATGTAATGAGTACAAGATCATATGTAAGCCCTGGAACAATGTGTCTTTGTACTCATTTCTTTTGAATCACATTACGCATTCACATTGGAAGTACATTTATTGCCATATAACAGAAGTAGCTAATATAGAGAATTACGCAAATTACACCTTTGTGTTTAATGCCCTAGTTCTTACTTCATATTTAAGGCAAAAATGATGATGCGTCTGAGCTATTCCTGTGAATTCATTAAAAGAAAGTATGTGCTCTCTTCAGAAGTATTTGGTTTCATTATTAAGCAGATATAGTTACGTAACATTAACAAATAAGAAATACTTACTTGAATTTATATTATAGGAGACATTATATTATATTACAGTCATCTCAGAATAACGTCTCTATCAGCATTACTGTGACTCAGCAAGTCGTTTAAATTGTTCTTTATTCCTCATAGATGTAAGCACATTCAGCTTTCCACCCATAAATTTGTTTTATACTTCTATATTATTAAAAAATAGCCAACACAAATCGACTTGCTACCAGAGTTTCCCTGGCCGCAAGATTTTTGTCTTCAAAATCCCCAGTGTGCAAAGATGACGTCGTTAACCAAGTCAAGATATTTAATACCGTTTCTCGCAAACAAGTGGCAAACTTTTTCATGCGTGCAGGCAAGTCGATATTTAATCGGAGCTTCAGGTCCGTAATCTTAATTATTACTTTTTTCTTTCGCATTTTTCTCATAACTTCATATACTAGTTTACGTTGAGTGATTCCTACAAACGATCCCTTCGAAAGACAGGCCAACGCCTAAATTCCACTAAGCAGATACTGAGGCCTGTAACCTACCCCTACAGAAGGCTTTATTCAACTAATTCTATCCACCTAACGTTCTCACGAAAGAGATCCAACATCCTCAACGTACACGGACCTCCAGTACAAGAAGGTCTAGAGTAGTCTCTGAGCAATGTTCCCTACGCGGATCCCCCAAGTCGTAGAAACATCTCAGTTCATAAGAATCTCCGTGTCACCTCAAGATTACGCCCACATATACAACAGACCCAGGTGTGGGACCTGCCACTTCGTCAGCGATATTGCTGATGGTTCCTACACGCTAAGAGTACTTGCCACACTGTTGACGTGGTTTATATCCTAATCTGCACAACGAGATTCATGGGGTTTTAAGTTAGTCATCGTAATCACAGACATAACCAATTTTTAAATAACATAATATTTCAAAGATACAGTATTTTGAACTGAAATGGTGTAAATATTTAGTTTAATCGCAAGGAAACTGAAATTTTCTTTCTTCAATTATTTACTTTTCGTATTGACCTATTTAGATCACTATGAGTCTCAGTCTCTTCTGGCTATGAAACCTCCATATTAAAACTTATCCATGTATGTTGTATATAATACTTGTTACCTTGGTTTGTAGCCATTGTCTGTATCAAAACTGTCTCTTACTTACAGGTGATGTGACAAGATTGTCCGTAGCAGGACTGAAGAATTTTGCCATGCCTCCCAAATTTGAAAGTAAGTTAAAACTGTTCCAATAATCATGTTGCTTTCATAATGTTTTAAGCTGTTATTAGTTTATGTGGTTTTCCTTTGGCGTTAAAAATATGCTTTGCGTGACATACTAGGTACTTCCATATTTCATAACGTCGGTTTGGGAATGAACACTTGATTTTTTAAATAACACCTATTTTTTTTTCTCTACATCAGTGGCAAATTTAATTAGTAAAAGCTATAAGTACTTTACATGTGAGAACGTCTAATTTGACAATCTTTTTTTTTTTATCACTAAACAAACATTTGGTAGTTTTTGAATTGTGCAATTTTTTCAAGGAAATATCTAGGCTCTGTATAAGAACTGATCAACAAACGTTTTTTTGGCTGGGTATAATTTCGTGAGCTACCTTGTGATAAACGGGTAAATATAATCTGCGTTAATTTCGATCAATGCGTACTTCCCCGATTTCTGAATAGTACTTTCAATATAG
>JAGDQP010044077.1:5656-16019 GCA_022664845.1 Lepisma saccharinum
TTGGGGTCAATTGCCCCTCTCAGGCCCCCCAAATGACGCCACTGGGTGTGAGTGTATAACTGCTTATATTTTATTTTGTCTCGACGACGATCTGAACCTGAGATACCTAAATCAAGACCATAAATTAATTCAATTCCTGTTCCGCTGAATTACCTAAAGACAATTTGTAGCTTCTGTGATGCTTGGGACCCTTTCATTTACAAAATGCTCAGATGATAGAGCACTGCTTTTATTATTCTGAAATTAACGGAATTAAAACCTCAGACCAATCATCCTGGTCTGATTTACTCTTTGAATCACTTTCCAGAAAACAAATGTACGAATATTACCGCAGTGAAAACTACACCTCCATCCTTGTCTGCTGCACATAGCGGAAGAAATTATTGCTTCTGTTGCAGATTTTGGGAGGAATATTATTTGTAGAAATTACAGCCATCGTTTTCAAAGGATTTTTTTATTTGTTATTAACTTCCTAAACAAGTTAATGAGCTTCTAAGGATGAAGAAACGATTTTTGGTACAGTAGGCTTCGAACCACACCGTTCAATGGCCTCCAGCAAGAATTGACCCCTTGAACACGCAAACAGACAGCGACCGCACTAACCCCTCGGCCACTCTGATGTCTCATTGTATTTGCGTTAATGCGATTACATGGCTTCGGAAGGGGAAATTACTTTCTCATCCCGTGGATTTTTGTGATTATATATTCTGTTTTCTCTCTTCAGTTGGCGTGGACGAGATTCAAACCCATCATATTTTGGTTACTAGTACGGCATGCTAACCTCTGTCGTTAAAACAACGACAATGGACAATGTCCGAAAAAATATGTTACATTAGATATAGACTTCTCACTACCCGTCCAAAAAATTAGATCAATGTCTGACGTACGTTGTTTCATGCATCTTCCATTATAAACACGTAAAACAAAGCCTCTTCAATATCCCTTTCTTTACTACAAAATCATCTAACAGGTATATTGTCCTTTCCTTATATTTTCTCTAAGTCATAAACGTCTTATATTGTTTTATACAGTATTCAAAGTGGAGGGCACACCGTGTCCTAACATTTTTCATTTAGGATTTCACATACTTCCTACCTTTTCATTAGTGGCAGCCTTTACATTCAACAGTCAATCGCTGCCACTAAGTGCAATTGTACCCTTACCTTTTCTAGCCCACTTCTGCCTTAGCATTTCTAAACAACTTCGAACACTGTTTTTATAATCATATTCAGCATTGGAAACACTGCTTACGAGAAACAGTCATACCTGTACACACGAATGTTTTGGTATTACTAGCGCCATCGCCACAAATGCATTAGTATCTGAAACAAACAATACCTTTCAATGCTATACAAACCACGCAAATAACACAACAACCAGCAGAGTGAACAGTGACCCCCTTTCCGAATTGGCACTTTATGCTCCATTCCGTACCCTTGCTCCGTCGGATGCACCGTCGTTGGTTATCCGAATTCCCCCTTCGACGGAGCATTGAAGTGAACGGAGCAACGGAGGACCAGATGGTCACTGACCCTCCGTTCGGTTGCGCGTTGCTGCCATGTTGAAAAGAAAACAGAGCGGGATAATGCATGCCAAAATTCCTTCTTCACTTGGGAGTTGGGAGAAATGTGTAGAATTGATAACGTGTTGCAAGTTTAAAATGAATGACCGTGCCGAAGTATTTAAATTTAAATATTTTAATAGTTTAAGATTTTATTTTACATTATGTTGTCGATATTGTACCATGTTTTGAGTGATATATCTTCATGATCATTGAATAATTTCAACTTCGCACTGTGAAAATAATATTGTTGGTTAGATTTCCCCAATGGGAATCCATGTCAACATATGAGCAAGGTTGTCGGCAGGGAGGGGCAAGGGGGAGGCACTTGCCCCCCTTGATTTCAGATTTTATACCAAATACTATTCTATTTTCATATATTTGGTGTATGTTTATGTGCTTTTCACTGCATGCATTCCATAAGAAGCTATTTGAGATTCTCCCGTTACATTTCCTCAACCATAATTATTTCAATGTATGTAATTACAAATACGCCAATTTATGCCCACCAAACAAACTATGTTAAAGCACCGAAAGTAATAACACGAATGCTATTGTTGTACTATTATGTAAGTGTTATTTGTTGTGAACGTACTCTGTTTATGATGTAGAAACAGTTCCTCTAGAAAGTTAATGAAAAAGACGTCCCTCTCTCTCTTTCTCTCCCTCCCTCTCTCTCGCTTTCACACACACACGCATTTATATACAAAGTTTAAAAATCACATGTAGGCCAATCGTAAGATACGCATTCTTTATAAATAATTTTAATATTTAGTTTTTAAAAATACCGAACAAATCAAGAGAAACTGATATTTTGAAAAGGGACTCATCTAAAATTAACGAAATGAACTATTTCATTTGAAGCTAATTTTTTTAGCCCAGGTATTTGAAGGTCACTAACTTAAGCCGGCATAGCCCAGGATTTCAAATTTCTTATCAATAGCAAATATTTCCAAATTATGGATGACTTAATTTGATAGATATTCTTAAGAATTATCCAACCCATTTTCTAAAATGTCATTCTTATTGTGATTTGTCTATTATTTTTAAAAAATTGAACCTGATTATCAAGGGCTCTCAAAGTGAATCTGAATATGATTTTTTTAAATATCTTTACATAATTTTGGTTGAAGCCGAATGGATGATGCTGGGAGAATGCAGAACAGAAATTTTACCTAGCAAAGCTTTTCGTCGATAGGAATTCTTACACATAAATTATCGATTAATGTTTGTTAAAATGTGCTCTTTTTGTAATCTCCGAATTTGAATTTAGTTTTTAAGGCCTTTAGGCAACTGTGGCTCAGGCCGTATGGATGATGATGGGATGAAGTGGTGGAATGAAGAAAGTGGGAGGAAACGGGAGTACCCCGAGAAAACCCACGCATATGGTGTTTGTCCACCACAAAGCCCACATGGCATGAGCAGGGATCGATCCGACGACCCCTAGCACCAGAGATATAATCTCCGACATCCAACACAGAATTTAATAAAAGTGCTATTACTCACCGTTTTAAATTTGCCTGAAGTATTGAAAGTTTTCTTTGTCTGATAACATTATGCCATCTCGCTTTTTGTGACTTCAAATTATGTAATAGTCATTGATCGCACTACATTAATTTCTACTTAATAAACAACGAGCTTTACCGTGCCAGACATTTGATGATTCCGATTATTAAAAAATACTGGATGTGTTAGTGTCCGGTGTTACTGAGAAGTTACTGTTAACAATTTTGTACTGTGTTCTGAGTTCAGATTCCAATAAGTTAATTTGAAAATTATGACGACTTCAATTTTATTTTATGTTTGATATTATTTTGATATCGTTCAGCAAACTATTAGTAAGTTCTACCCTAGAAAGTCGGAAGGAAAAATGTTTTACGGAAGTATATTTGGCTGCCTGGGAATTTCCATCTTTCCACAAATGGCGAATGTGGTACACTGGAAAAATTGATTGTGTTAATTAAACACTTTCCGGTGTCCCGAGCAGACCACCATTTCGTTTTTGTTAACACCGTTTGTTGTGTGATTTCCTCAAAAGCCGGTTTTGTCTTTTAATCAAACATCAGTTTTTCTTCAAACTTGTTTTTTTTTTTTATCAAACATCGGGGTTTGAACAGAATCACCGGAAACGGATATTCGAACAAAAGCACCATAAACCGAAGTTTGAATGCACTGAGATGGAAAGGCGACACGCATGAGTCCGTCTCACGCCAACCATTCTGATTGACGTTTGTCAGGATTTTATCCAGTTCCACAGTCAAACTCTTGTCACTTACCCAGAGGTACTCGGTCAATCAATGTCAAGGACCGGTAAGGTGCCAGTAAGTTAAGAGGTATATGTGACGTTCAAAACATAACAGCACATCTTCAAATTCTATTTATTTTAAAAGGGAAATGTCAACTTTAATCTCAATTTTGAACTGTCAAAATCAACAACAAAAAATAGTGTTAAATAATTAAATGTATTCATTTGTCGAGTACCGGCACAATAGTTTCTCTGACCGGTATCGGTCCGCGGACCAGCGGTTGGAAATCTCTGGTATATAGGGTGTTACAAAATAACATCGACAAATACACCTCACGAGATTCCTGGCAAGCAAGTGAATTTTAACTATAGCATCGCATTCATAATTGTGATGGTCTGAAGTCAAAAGTTACTAAAATTGGCTCATACAAAATAAAGCTTATAAAGTTTTTTTTCCTGACATGAAAATAAGGAAAGGGTGCACAAATGCCTGACCATTGAGGGTGCACAAATGCTTTATTTCGGCGCTATAGACTGCCAAAAGCGTAGGAAAAGGAAGTTAAGAAATCGATATTTCCAATACCATTATCAATGGATATCGGTACCGTCAAAGATTTGAGGCATCCTCTATCCAAAAATGCATTTCCAAAATTGTGCAATGGAGGCGCAATGGATTTCCCAAAGGAAATAGAGAATTTCTAGACATTCTCTGGAGTAAACATGGGGGAAATCAGCACGAATTAGATGACTTTCCGTTTGAGTACAGATGATAAACGTATCACAGCCATCTGATCGGCCAATGACAATCTCTTTTACAGACAAAAAGTACACCAAACGTTCCTTGAAATGTATGCAATTTTCTCCTGTTTGTTATGAAATGACGCATCTTTGTAAAAAGATGCTAAAAAGGAAATCTTGCTTGAGATATCGACAAGCTGCACACTAATAATTTTTACTTGCTGGAAGGTACTCCTATTCACGTTTATTTCGACCCAGCTTTACCTGAGTAAATTTCCGGGATTCCCCTATTTACATTGGGGGATTAACGTTATTACATTTAACAAGTTAGAGCTGTGATGCTACTAAAAATTGCAAAGGCATCTTAGCCACCCAAGCACTAATTTTTATAAAATAGGCTAGCAACACTGACAACTGAATTGCTTAGGTTCGAAAAAATCAACAGTACTTATGTCCAAGAATGTATATACCAAGTTTGGTGCAGCTAGGTGTAGCTGAATGAAAGCAATTTGAATAACTGATTATTTAAATAAAATGTGCTGGCAACACTCAACAACGTCATCAATCAAGACTGTTTCGGCTCTGCTTACACACACCATTGTTCGCTATTGTATTTCGCCTTTCCCTATAGAAAAACGCTTAATTTCAACTATTAGAGAATTCAGATGGAAGTAGTAGCGGGGAAGATCCCCTGGTCCCCTACGACAACTCCTCTTTCTTCCTGCACGTAAACTTTGACTGCTTTTCGAACTTCACCTCATGCATGTCTCTGCACTTCATGGTTCATGAGATATATTTTGGCATGCGCTGGCAACACTAACAACTCGGTTCCTGGGGAGTGGGAACATCCGTAGTATATTCCTATTAAATTAAACATTGTTTATGCCGAGTTTGGTGCTGGTATGACTAAAAACAATGGAAGCAATGTGAAAAAATAATTTTTTTAGAAAATAGGCTGGCAACACTGGTTAGTGGGTTGCTTGTATACGTAGGCCCTTTGAGTGTTTTTATATTGTGTCTAATAATGTATATAACAAGTTTGGCGCAGCTTATGCATTATATAATGTTTTTAAAATGGGCTGGCAACACTGAACCACTGCACCAATCTAGACGGTTCAAGGGTCTTTGGGCTAGTCTAGTTAAGAGCTTTCGAGCGACACCTCATGCATGTATCTACACCTTATGGTTCATTATATTTATTTTTGGTATACGCTGTTAAGACTGGTAACGGAGTTCTTGGGGAGTGGGAACATCCGCAGTATGTTCCTATTGTGTCAAACAATGTTTATGCTAAGTTTGGTGTTGCCATGACTAACAAAATGAAGGCTATTTGGAATAAAAGATTATTTTATAGAAAATCGTCTGGCAACACTTCTAAGTGGGTTGCTTGGCAACTATGTCTACTCAGTGTTTTGCATTTTGTCGAATAATGTGTATGCCAAGTTTCGCCCAGCTAGATCTTATTGAATGGAAGCGAATTGAATTATTGTTTTTTTTTTTAGAAAATGGGCTGACCACACTGAACCACTGCACTAATGAGGACGGTTACGGAACTCCGAGTTATTTTAGTCAATACCTTTCCAACGACACCTAATGCACCTCTCTAACCCTTGTAGTTCCTAAGATTTAATTTCTGGACACGGACGGACCGACAGACACCATGAACGGGAATATAAGGTAACTTTTAGCTATAGCTTTGCTATCAAGGGACATAAAAAATAAGTACAAAACGGGCTCTTGGGTCAGATTAGGCAGGGAACTCGCTGGAATGTTAAGTTGGGAATGTGTAAAGCCAAAATGGAAGTGAGTAAAGATTTTCATGGTTTCTACGTAATTTTCAATGAAAAAAAAAAGTTGGAGATGTGGGCTCGTGAATTTGTAGAGGTGACACCAAATTTAGAGACGCATTGCAGAGTCACTGTGTTTGGGAGCCCAGAAATACCTCACTTAATATGACCAATAGCAGAACCTGAACCTACATACATCTCACTGTCAGTATCGACCCGAAAATCAGATCCGAACTACCAGGCCATGGGAGGTGGGTCAAAAGGACCGAGAAAAAGATAGAAAACTCTAAAACAGAGTTTTGAATAAAAAACAACTGGTGTTTGAAGAAAGAAACGAAAACCGGTGTTTGTACAGAAAAACCGAAAACCGCAGTTTGAAGAAAAGAACTGTTTGGAGGGAAAAAACGAAAACAGGGTTTCAACAGAAAACCGAAAACCGTTTTTTGAACAGAAAAAATGGGGGTTTCGATTTTCAAATAACCAGTTTCCGGTTTTTTAAATAAATTGTATTTGCCCATCCCTACTGTGAGTATAAGCCGCGGCCTATGGATTCCTCTTCCTACCATTAAAATTGCCAAAGCCGTCCAGTAGCCCCTCCCCCCATTCCGACATGTGCAGATCCATTAAAAGGGCAGATGGCGTCCTTTAGAAAATAAAACTCGACCAAGTATTAATATTTAAATGTTGTTATTCTTGTTTTATATGTGATACGTCACATTGCATATTCAAACTAATTTTTTAAACGTTATTCCTTATAGTTCTCAAGGCCGATAAGTGTATTGTGAGCTTAACTATCTGAGCTGTTTGGTCCTTTGTATTTTTTCTCTAAATAAAGAATGGAAGGAAAATTCTCTCCTTTGTTACTTAATTACTTCTGCACTTTCTCCAGTATTTCATTACTTAAAAAAGCACCTTTCACACAGGAAAGAGCAGGTAAACAATTAAATATTGCCAGTCTCCAAGGATCCATTATGTCACCGAGGAAGGTAGCTGTTGCTCATCATGCTCTCCGGCGAGGGTGGGAGGGAAAGAGAAGCATGTTGTGTTTAGGCGAATTCACACAATGATATCCTCGGGAGAATTTCTTTCCATCCAAGAATCAAAATAATGACAATAATTTACTTTAATTATAGTTCTCAAGGACAGCGTCCGTGGTAGGTGGATGGAACTATAGATGCAGCAGGGCATAATATATTGCACACTCAGTTGTTATCACTCATAAAATATTTTCCATTGTAAACAACAGAGATTTTAAACGTAACTATAGTCTTTCGTTTTAGTTATAATTTCAAAACGTGATAAGATACTCTGAACACAGATATATTTAAGAACAAAAAGCGAAAATAAATCCATTAAACTCTTTGTAAATGTAGGCCTATTATGAGAGTCAACACATTGTGAATTCGAATTACTATTTGAGGGGAAAATGACTAATGATTCACATATCAATTTAGGTTTTCTAAATATAATAATATAGTTTTACAGTAAACAATGTTTACTGTAAAACTATATATTTGAAATTTAAGCACCAATACCCAATGAAGAAAATGCGCCCCAACCCCAACAGTCCAATTTTCCGCCATCGGCCCGGCGTCGGGGCTGTGACAGTCGTGAAAAAGTCGCATTTAAAGGCGGTCCACCGCCGGCCCGACGCCAAATGGGCGCGTTAGGCAAAAATCCTGTTGTCAAAGTGGCCTAAAGAGCGAAGGTAGGAGTGATCTAACTAGTTTAAACTGATCCTTGCAGTGTACCAATCACAGCAGTACATTTTGTGAAAATGGTTGGCAAAAGGATGGGAAAGTTTTTTTGCCTTCCTTGTCCCGACTATGTGGTTGGGATTTGGTCGGGATTGAGGAAAATGCCGACCATGTCCTAACAAAGCGGGAATATGACGGCAAGAATAGTCGAGAAGAAGGTGGGCCACCAACTATCTGAGACAGTCTGCTGAAAACAATTGCAATTAGAATCAGTGATAGTCACGATACATCTACAATAGTCATTAATTTCTTCACTATAGAGATTAAAAATCAATTGCAAATGTCAGTTAGGATCGTCGGGCTTCACTCGGCATTTGTTTTGAACCCGACTCTACACCGACGGTTGAAATCTGGGCGGCAGCATTTGTATGGGCCGTGGTCTGTAACTCTTTAATATTAAAATATGCTTATTACATTAAAACATATTTATATCTTAATTTCATTCGTCTTATTACAGAAATCTGCAGTGAAAAATATATATAAAAAAAAAATACAAAGCAAGCAAATACAATGAAATTAACTACATTTTCATGTTCTCGTTTGCATGTTGGAAACATTGAACTTTAAACTATATTTCAACGAACACTTAATTTCGTTAATATGGCGTTAATCTTTGACATATATTTCGCTTTATGTGTATTTTCTAAGGCGACATATTACACTTATTGAGAGATACAAATTGAATAGTGCAGCGATGATCAAGGTGTTAAAGAAGAAAAACTGCAAATAAGAAAGAAAAATAGAAAGTATTCTTTATTTTTATTTGTACATGATGGTGAGCAACGCGCAGCAACTCCATTCTGCACTGCCTGTTACTACAGATACCGTAAAAGTGCAGCAATTTTACAACGTGGATCCGTGGATGAGTGGATAAGACGACGAGCTACCAACGAGAAGTGAAGAACGTTCCTGTGTTCGAACCCCACATCAGCCACTAGGATTATTTACTGTTAAAAAATTAACACCATAAATCATGATGAAAGCAACAGATAAAATGAAACTAACTGTGTGTATACTAATAAACTGCAATCGTGTTTTGTTTTGACCAATTAAACAAGTTTTTATAGCTATATACCTTAGCTATACCGACGGCGGCAAATGCGTGGTGCCCGAATAACGCCCGACTGTGACTGTCGGGATTTGGGCGGGAAATGATCGGGCTGACGGTGGCCAAAATGAGCGTTTTTCTGGAAGGTTTTTGCTGCCTTTGGGGTTATCGGCCCGACGATCGGGAACCGAGTGCGGCCCGACCCTGACTGGCGTCGGCCGAGCGGAAGGCCGATCCTGTTTTCTCTATTGGGTATCGTCCCTCATCTTAAATGAAAAATAATAAACTTCAACACAATTAGATATTTATTTGAAGTAAAGCAAATGACATAATCAGGGGTTTTCCAAGAATATTCAATCTGGGGAGGGTATAATTTTTCGCCCGGTTGTGTTTAGATATTTATTTTATTTATTTATTAACGCCTTGTTTTACATGGCGAAGCTAAGGCCTTTACGGCCTTTTCTACCACTCAACCATGATATAGAAACAGTAATTAAAATTTTGGTAAATACTACAAACATGAAACAGATTTTTAATACAACAACGTTCGTAACTGTAAAGCAAATAAAGCAAAAAAAAGAGAGAAAGGAAAACAAGAATTAACTACACTACATACTTAAAAATTACTAACCACATAGACACAAACACACACACACACACGAGAACATATACAATGCTATGAATACCATGAGAATATATATAAACTAACATTGTCAATTACAATTAAACATATATTGACAGCTAAAGCGATTCTAGTATTTATTGGTTAAAATTTGACGATTTGAGAGAATATTATTGAAACTTATCTTAGTTGTGTTGCTCTAACAAGTAAGACGCAATATAAAACCCGGAATAGTTATACGACCTGGCCCAGTATATGAGGAATACGTGCGCAAAAGGACCGGCCGGGTGGCCGCCGAGCGGTCTCCGGCGGTAGGGCATCGGCTCGAAAGTCCCGGGCTCGATTCCCAGCAGGGGCATGTGTGTGGATTTTAACAGCTAAAGGGAGAATCGTGACGGGCCGAAGTCCAAATTTACTAGAATGTCACATGTAAAAATAAAGTTTATAAAGTTGTTACGTGCGGAAAATTTGGTGGAAACCAAGAGACGCATGTAGATTTGGATACTGGCGTCTAGGGCGAGCTCTCGTGGAAACAAATGCCTCTTTGCAAGTCGAGTGTACAAAAATTTAAAAAAACACCGAACCTGACTTACCTAACAACGTTT
>JAGDQP010044078.1:0-10493 GCA_022664845.1 Lepisma saccharinum
GTTTTATAATACCATGATTAAAAAGAGAAGTCTCCTTTATTCTGCTACTTATGGAACTTTCGAGATGATTTGAAAGTTATCAATTGAGCATTTTTATTATTACTATACAACAATGACATTAGTTTTCACAAGAAGATTCAGAGTAAAGATAAAGAAGTCAGATTCTTCAGAGATAAAAAAGTCACTTTCACAATAATTGTTGACGAGATTTTTGTCATTCGATCCTTTGAACAAGAGTAACAAAAATCAAATGAAGCTCCTCCTTCCTTGCACACTGGGTCAAAACATGACGTTTCTGAAACTTTTACATTACATGACTTATCTTCTTTTCAAAATTATCAATTCAATAGTGTTGTTTAGTGCTTACCGTATATTAGGCAGGTCTTGGCTCGGGTTAGGTTTGTATCATTTCAATTCGAGGAATTTATGTTGCCACCATTAAAAAAATATATATATTTCATAATACTCCCAAACGTTTTCCGTATCTACACTAAACTTTGCATATATCTACTTAGACAGCTCATAGAGGTAATCCAGGCACCAAATTTTCCATTTATATCTTGAAACAGGTCATACATGTAGGTCTTAGGCCCCAGTTGTGAAAGTCAGTTTTGCCAATCTTCTAAAAATAATATTTTAAATACTGCCATCGTTCCTTTGACCCGACCTTTCTCCGACACTTCGTTCTCTCGTTCTATTCATTTTAGTTCTACTTTGGTCCATTTTCGGCGGGCTATAGCTCAGCACTGACGCATTTTCGGATCACAACTTCTTCAATCAAATCACGTCGTTTGTCATTCTCCATCATCCCCTGAAGTTTGACACACCATGTGCTCTGTAGATACGATGCATGCACACAGCGATGCCGAACAGTGGCGGCGCAAGGGGGGCGCATATGACAGCACTGGTTGGGAGCGGAAACATGGGGTCAAACGTACCGGGATGATGGCAAATGACAGAGTAAGCAATGTGAGAGACGGATCCGTAGTGCGAATTGCAAGAGCCGCACGTTGCGTGGTAGGACGCTGTCGCGACGCTGGGGCACGTACAATGCTCCACACGACAGCGTCCATACATTGTTTCCTGAAAGTCCTATTGCCGAACCCACAAACAACACATGTCGTCGTGTTACAAGCGGCATTCGACACATGTCCTTGCGTTGATATCATACGTTACGTGCGTTGGTGGCTGCACACAAACAGAGGAAACAACACGAGGCTCTGTCGCTGTACGCCCTCTGTATCACATGACTAGGCGGTAATGTACGTCATCGTTGTGCAGGTGACGTGTTTCCTTCCCGAACCTGCAGACGGCGTGTTACTATTCCGTTGTTAGTCCCTCTGTATCAGTACCTGTGCGTTGTCTGTGCTGGGGGGCGCAGTGCGGGAGTGAAATGGCGTTCACGTTGGAAGAACCTGCAGATATGGTGTTTGTGTATGGGCGAGCGAATGGAAACAGTCGTGCAGCTGCAAGGTTGTATCTCACCAGGTATCCAGACAGGCGCCATCCAAAGTACACCATGTTTCCGAGGCTGTTTCGGCGTTTACGGGAAACGGGAAATTTGCCCCCAGTCAGTCACGACCGCGGCAGGCGACGAACAACCATGACTCCCTACCTTGAAGAAGAGGTTCTTGAGCGTGTGACAGAACACCCGTCGGGCAGCACTAGAGCATTAGCACAAGAAGTGGGGTGTTTCACACGAGAGGGTGTATTCAATACCCGGAATAGTCATGTTTGGGCCGACGCAAATCCGCATGGACATCAACAGCAATTTCCGGTAAATATCTGGGCAGGCATTGTCGATGACCAGCTGATAGGACCATATCTCTTACCGCCTCGCTTAACAGCACCAGTGTACGCAGTGTTCCTGCGCGAAACACTCCCTGCATTTGTAGAAGATGTTCCTCTTAATGTTCGAGCACGTATGTGGTTTCAGCATGACGGGACCCCATCACACTTTGGCGCAGCTGCGCGTCAGTGAATTGACGATGCCTTCCAGCATAGGTGGATCGGAAGGGGCGGTCCGATTGCTTGGCCGGCACGCTCCCCTGTTCTGAACCCCATTGATTTCTTCTTGTGGGGTTATGTAAAAGCACTCGTCTACGACACACCTGTCCAGAACGAAGAAACCCCCCTTGCACGCATCCTCGCTGCCTGTGAGATGATTCGCAAAAACCCAGGCATCTTCGAGCGGATGCGCCAAACCCTATTAAGGCGATGCCATGCCTGCATCGCATCCCAGGGACGTTAAATTTATCTATGAAAGATCCACAGTTAATTCCGTTAACTAATATCTTCATTAAGATTTTTATCTATTACCTTGGTTCTTGTTTCCAGCACTTCTAGATCAAGTAATCACAACATAATTAAAGGAAAAATAGTAGATCAAACTTAATATATAACAGTTATAAGGAATACCTTTGTACATAATAATTCGATTTATTAATTAATTTATTTTTTAGAGTGCTGAGTGGCCAAGATAACACTTCGTCAATCAATAGTCAAATACACAATAAAATACAGTCAAAGGTGATTATAAAGTGATAATAAATATATGTATATATATTAAAAGAACAGTCGAATTAATATAATTCATAATTAGAAATGAGTATTTTGAGCAATTTGTCACCTTTATCAGATGTAATCATACATGGTGATGTCTTGTTTGGTACAAGGGACATAGGATTTTTTTTCTCAATAAATTGATTACAAGATACTAGATTCGATAACATTTACAGTAAAAAGTTCTTGAGAAGATACTTTCTTCTTTGCTCCAAAATTTCAAAATTGAAGAATTCACACCAATAATCGTAATTAAAGAAGTAGTATAAGAACTTAAATTTAAAACATAGTAATCTAAAGAAAAAGCACCTTTGTACTGCTTCAAGTTTATTGGAAGCCTCAAGATATTTTTTAGAAATATCGTTCCAAACATTGGAAGTGTATTCTAGGTTGGATCTCACAATAATTTTATATAAAATTAAAAACATAATAATTTTGTTAAAATCATAAAATCATACCACTGATAAAAATAAATTGAAGTAATTGTCTGGATTCACGTATAAGTCCGTTAATATGTTCGTTAAAACTCAGCTTGGAATCAAAGATAATACCTAAATCCTAAATACTGTTTACTTTGTCTAACCTATGTTTTCTTCCTTATATAATACTGCGTTTTGTTGGTGTAGCTTACAAATTTTGATTTCTTAATACTAATTTGCATGTCATTTTTGAGACACCACTGATTCACACATAATAATAATAATCCATATTGCGGAATCACTCTCCTTCCACAATCTGGTAAAACTGTTAGGGTCTTCGGGTCCAGAGGACCATTCCACAATATTTCCAGCTGTTAGGCTTTTCGGGTGAGAGAACCCAAAAAATAATATTAATAATAATATACATAGTTATTAAATATACGTAGTTATTAAACAATAGTTCGCATGCTTACCTTTTATCTGATTTCCATACAACACTTTTTGTCGCTCTTCTTGCCAATATTGTGTGAGCCGAATGCTGAGTGACGCTATACAGGTAACCAAAAAAGTTTTGCGGTTCTAGAGCAGTGATAAACAAAGAGCAATACAGTGGATGGTACGTAACTTTAGGTTTCGAAGTAAGCTCCATCAGCATCCAAAAACATTTACAAACGTTCCTGCAGCTACACAATACCCTGGTGATAAAAGTCGGCGATCTTCGAGGCAAGGAAATCCGTGAGTGCGTCCGGCAGGTCTTCCTCATTGGCGTAGAATCTCCTACGGAGGTGGTTGTCGAGGGAATGAAATAGGTGGTAATCTGTTGGCGCAAGGTACGTTGAATATGGTGCATAGCACAGTGTCTCCTAGCCAAGTTGCTGAAAGTTCTTCCAGGTCCTCTTTGCCACATGTGGCTTGACATTGCCGTTGAGGAATAGCACACTCTTGCGATTCACCAATGCCGGCTCCTCCTGCCGCAATACACGGTGCACCCTTTGCAACTGCTGTGAGTAGAGGTCAGCAGAGATAGTCTGACCAAGTGGAAGGAGCTCGTAATGCACCACTTGGCGACAAGTCCTTTTGTAGGTGCAGAGGTGGTCTTGAGGTGTGAGGAACAGGGTCACGTGGCGATAACTAATGTCTGGTACGCTTGGGAGTACCATAGAGGACCCACTTTTCATCACCAGTGAGCAAGCGATCAAATATTTGTGTGTTCAGGTGCCGAGTGAGCGAGAACAGGCTGTCACTCGTTTTTTTTTGCTGCCGACAATGTGTGTGGTACCCACTTGTTTAACCTGTATGACTTCCTTACCCCATGCAGGTGGAGTCTGACTGTTTCAGCGGAAACATGGGACCTTTCTGCAAGTTCATCACACGTTAGACCACTGTTCTCCTCGAAGGCTGCTTTCAGAGCCTCGTCATCCAACACATGTGGTCGTCCTCTGCGAGGTTCATCAGCAAGGCTCACACCTCCCTAATGGAAATTTTGGAAGCAATATCTGGCGGTGGGATCGTTCACGGCATTCTCACCAAATGCCTGGCATATGCGGCGAATTGATACGGAACCTGACAGGCCCACTTTAAAGTCATACAACAAACACACGCGAACAAGCTTCTTCGATACTTCCATTTCTCTTTTACACTGGACGAGCTATGGCTGCTGTGTGTGAGCACCGTGCCTGTATTACTGAAGGTCGATGGTCAGACTAACTTCCGATCGCTTGGCAGGCACGTGTGCCATTTCGTTTCCTCTCTTTGAGCGCATGATTAATGGGACGTCAAAAACGTTTTTGGTTACCTTGTATTTACATAAGTTCAACCGCTTATTATTTTCTCGTTGCCTAGCGACCTCAGAAGTGATCTTGGCACGTGCACCTGATTAACCGAAAGGGGATTTCTGCTACATAATGCCTGTAAAACATTTCAATCGAGGAGCGTTTTGGGACTTGATTTCTCATATTTTCAAGGAAGGATGTTTTGGGAGTTTTGCGAGGACACGATTTGTATTTGGCTAATGGCACAGGTCATAGATGTACTCCGGGTACTGGAGTTGTCAGAGTCATGGTTAGCAACATTTTTTAAAAAAATATTATTTTAAATTACTTTCATAGTACTGATGAGTATCTGTGCCAAACGTGGCATTTGGGTACTGGGACAGTTCGTAAAGGCACTCAAGGCATCGCAGTTGCCAGTCTTGTTAAGCAATTTTAAAAATTCAAAAATATTTTAAATTATTCCCATACCATTGTCTCTATCCACACAAAACTAGGACAGGTCATAGAGGATATACTTTAACATTCGCGGGTAGTGTCGCGAAACGCGACTAGTAATTTACTCAAGAATTCTTCACATGCGATAATATTTAACCTAGAAATTTTATTCGTAAACAGAATAAATAATCTTCTAAGTAGCTAAAGCATGTTGGATTTGCCATAATAAAAGTTCGTTCCTTGAAAACTATTCACAGTCCTCCCTAATAAAGATATATAGTTACAAACATAACAAACTCTACCCATTTTTCGAAGTCATTTCTACATATCAGGTTAACCTATAAGTAATGTCGTATATGCGATGACCGCTGCAATGACTCCATCTGACAAGCGAATTGTGAAGTATAGGCGTATGGTATAGCCGAGGACACTTGATTGTGCAGCAGTGTTTAAAAAGAGAACGGCCAACTCCACGTTTTGGAAATGTGGCTTATTTGTTTAACATGCAGTGTCGGAGGACCACATACGTCATGTCATGCTGTATGAATTTCACCAGGGACATCCAGCCATCGCAGTGGCACGAAACCAATGCCGTATATGGTTAGGGTGTTGTGGATGTGCGAAAGTGCCAGAGGTGGTTCCAAAGGTTTCGGTCTCGAGACACCAGCCTCAACGATAAGCCACAAGATGGGAGACCTGTGCAGCTGGACAATGATGCCCTCCGAGCAGCGGTGGAAGCAAATCCAACGCAAACTGTTGAAGAACTGACCAGCGAACTCCATGTCACCAATTCGACCATTCATCGTTATCTGCAGGACCTTGGGTACGTGTCTAAACTAGGAAAATAGGTACCCAATGTGTTAACGCCCCAACAGAAGCAGCAGCGAGTTGACATCTGCAGTTCCCTGTTCACCCCCCATAGACATGAGCCATTTCTGGACAGAATGGTGACAGGGAATGAATAGTGGGTCCTTTACCATAATATTACATGCAAACCGCAGTGGTACCTTAAGGGGGGCGCAGAAATTGTTCCAATAAATATCTCCATCCCTGCAAAGTGACGTTGAGTAGTTGGTGAGATACTCGTCGGATAAGCTCTTCCTACGTAAACTGACTTTCAATGCACAAGTGTACTGTCAGCAGCTTGAACGCCTACGGATTGCATTGTTGGAGAAACGTCCTGCTTTGGTTAATCGCACGGTGATAACGCGCTCCCACACACAGCAAGAATAAACTGTGCTAAGATCGAGGAATGTGGCTGAGAGAAACTCCCCCGCTCGGCGTTTCCACCAGATCTTGTACCAACAGACTATTCTCTTTTCCTCAGCATGCAAAACCACCTTTCCGGGAAAACACTCCAAAATGAGGATGATGTACAACGAAAAGTGACCCAGTTCTTTGCCTCCAAAACCGGTGACTTCTTTCAGCGGGGGATTCAACAACTGGTTGACAAGTGGCAGAGTGTTGTGGAGTGCGATGGAGACTATTTTCCTGACTAACGGTAGGGTTTTAGGTAAGTTATCGTTCTTTTCCTCATGGTCCAAAAATACATTACGTATGGCTTAAACTGATACATTTTCCAATAGGAGTCGAATCTGCACTACAGACGTCAAAAAGGCATTATTTGTAATTCCATAACAGGCGAAAAATATATTTTATTACTATTATTGCAAGGCTAAAATGGTAATGTCATCATCATATTAAAACCTGGCCTAATAGTATACACTGAACTTAAAAACAATGACTTTATTATTTGTACAGATATTAACATAGATAAGTGTTTTTTATAATAAGCTACATAAATGTAAACAATTAATTTGCTTCACAGGGAAAAGACAAGGCCAAATAACTTTTTAAGTAAGAAAATTATCGTTCATGAAGATCGCTCACTGAAATCATCCTCTGAAGAAGGTGTGACGTTCTTGACTCTTAGGTAAGTTACTTAATATACCAATTATTTCACATTCCTGGATGTAGGAGCATTTTAAGAAAGGCATTTTTTTTTTTTTTTTTTTTTTAGAAAAGTTTAGAAGGATGTGTTCGAAAATACTTTTAATTTAGACGTGCCCTTCTCGACTTTCAATTAAGCTCTTTCTTGACTTATGTAGATATGTTCCTGCACAGGAAAACTCTCTCTCACACAAAAATCTTCAATGGTTTTTGGAAGCTTACGGATGCACTTACACGTTAGATTACGTAAGCTGATTAAAGTGGTAAGAGGGTATTTTTTGCTAAACGAGTGGTAAGAGCTCCAATTAATGAAAAATAGCAAAGTAAACTTTATTCTCAAGGTTCGTATGTAAATCAAATCTACCTTGTTTATCTAATTAATAGTCACTAAATCACCGCTAAACGACTCTTTTATGCTGAAACTTAAGATCTAAATTAGAACAATCTCTGATCATTTAGTTCCACAGAGGCGTTTCGAACTTTCAGTGCCTAAGCATTAAATTCCCACAAGATAAACCAATATGATAATTTAATAAATCAATGTAATATCTTAGGGATCTATATTGAAAGACCAGTACTATTTAAGCTAATATATATATTTGTGTGTGTGTGTGTGTAACTGATAAACTGAGTTTTATAAATACCACTCTCAAGCCTTTCACGCTGACACATGTGTTCCTATATCATTCTCATTTAAAAAACATCGTGTATGATCGGAAGTTTCCTAATTAATCTTTCAATTCTTTATTTAGGTACTTGCTTTGGGCTCACAAAAAATTGATTTCACGAGCTCTATCAGAAATTTTAAAGAAAAGATACCTATTTAATGACTAAAGATCTTAGCGTCGTGTATATAATGCTATCGGTGAGAGTCGACTATCTGGATTCGAAAGGCACAGTGGTATTAATCCTGTTATTAGCTGCTCTCTTTTCCAAATCAAGTTCAAACAGGGGGTTCTTCAAGGCAACTTCAGGCTTCATAACTGGCAAACTTACTAGGTAACGGATGCCCACCCAAATGAAGAAAACTTGCTAACCATTTATTTTTAAAAAAAAGTCCATACTCAATTTTCCCCACAGAACTATAGCTAGAATTAAACTAAACCCAGTGGTATTGTGTAATTAATCAGCATAGAAAATAGTTTCATTTTGAAAATAAACTAGTATTGAAACCTACGTTTATTTTAAAAGAAAAAAAAAAGAAAAAAATGAACCCTTCTTCCAATACCACGCATTCCACTACTAGGAGCACTGAAAACTGAAAATAAGCTACTTAAAGGCAGTTTTATACTTAAGAACTCAAACTATACGGGTGTACTCGTATATACTTTTACCGCCCATATACTTCATTTTATCTTATCGTATATATTTTGTCTGCTGTTTTGGCTTCAAAATTTCATTGCTCGTAATTCATTTAATTGAATTCCTGGAGAATTACCAAAACGTGAGTATAACATGCGTAGAGGGGGAAAAGAAAACCAGTTTTATTGACGGATTTTTCACAAGCTCGAATCTTACAAAACCCAACACGCGCCTGCGAATTGCATCCCTAAGCTCACCTGTAGCTGTCCTATTGGTTGAAGCATTATCGACGCGTGGTTAACCTTCCGCTCTTAAATTCTCCTTTTTTGTGCTTTGAAAACCCAACAATTGCTCTCTTTACAATAAGCTTGTTACTGTTAATGGGGATGATATTTCTGGTGACAAGAGAGCATCACACGACGCTCGAGCTCCTCCTAAAGCTCGTTCACCGGAAACTTTCCAACTCGTTACGACGTTGCATTATGCAGCGCCACGCCCGATTGAACGACAAGATTCGAAAACACATTCCTCCTTATATCTATTTTCTATCTTATGATGCGTGTTCATCCTATGAGTCCACCACTTCAGAAGAAGAAATGAAGCGCGCTGATTTAATTGCTTCCGTTTTGATATGAAGGGTGGGCTCTGTACTCACCTTACTTTCTGCTCAGTTCCTCTTTGAAACGGTTCCTAATTCCACAAAATCGAGATTAGTTAGGGATGGGGGGAAGGGTATTGCGTGGGAAAAAGCCTCAGTCGTGCATTACTAAAATAAAGTCGATCTTGTTGAATAGAAACAGAGATATTCAGACTATAGATATAAGAACTGCTACACTTATTGTTATCGCTGACTACCACGAAATCTTGTTTGATCGTACTTTGAAACACTGTCCTGTCGTAGGGGTAGCGACGCAGTTTTTCTGTGAAGCTCATCTTTATAAATGGGAATTCGTTTGTTAATTCTTGTGTCCACACTAGCAATAAGTGCAAACATGAATGTATTTAATGAACTTTTGGAACGATAGTCTACGGTGTTGATTCTACAGATTTTTTTCCTGGAATGAATCCTAAAAGTTAATAACTCCTAAAAAAAAAAAAAAAAAATCCATATTGAAAATGCACTAAAAAGCATTACTAGGCCTATATTTTAAACAAAAATTAAACTTTCACGGCCCGATGTTAGCAACACAATTTATTATTTCATTCGCGCATTAATTACACATTTTTAACGCAGAACACAATGTTTATTGATTGGAGAATAATATCACATTTGCTACAACTTAAATAATGTAAATGAAAATGAATGTGGAAGTGTAAACCAAGAATAGAAGACCGCCATCAATATAGGGTTGTATAGAATTAAAGAAAAAAAAATAACGTTCCCACGAAACAAATAAATATGGTCTAGCAACAAAATATCAAATATTTAAAATCAACAATAAAGATATTTGTTTAGAACTATCCACCCTTAAATTTAAATCTTTAAAAAACAAAAGTATTTTAATACATAAAATTCACGTTACAACCATCAAATTTAAACAAAATTTGAAGAAAATCTTTAAAAAGTCTCTTTAAAGGAGGAAAATCTAATCTATTGCCTTTCCAGGAAGCAACGTACCAAGAATAGATGATACATTCCCTCGCTGAACTGCAATACAGAGGCGCTGGATTAGGAAGGTGCTCGTGCGGGCATCATACGAAACGATCTGTATTCGCCGACCAACCTCTTTAATAAAATTCGCAGATCGCAACAAAAATAAACTTAGCAAGTAAATTAGAGTATTTCCGGTTTTTATCGGCCTCTCTACGAGTAACTGCACCACCCGCTTTCAAAGAAGAATGAGTAACATTTAAAATGGAGAAAGTATCGGCGCAGGTGAAATCCCATAATAGAGGTCTTCCTCTTTTCCATGGAACTAGTGTCTTTCCATCAGGTTTCTTACCGTCGTAGCGGCTACAGCCAGATGGTTCTCGTACCGATGGCACTTTATCAGAAACTAGAGCTCTGAGGATGACATCATTGACACTAGAATGACGCATGTGTCTACCAGCC
>JAGDQP010044079.1:0-10961 GCA_022664845.1 Lepisma saccharinum
TATATTTAAAAATGGTAATTTTTTCCACTCCAAACTGTTTTGATCGATATTGTCATGATATTATGACTTAAGTTAAATACTGAATACTTAGTAAAGAAATAGAACATACTTGTAGGTAGCACTTTTATGACATTATCAGTTCCTGATGAGTAAATCGATGTGATTGAGATGAACCATACAAGAGAAGCAGGAATGTATAAGGGGGAGGAGATCGAGGCGAGAATAAAGACCAGTAGGAGAAAAGAGGAGGGTGCAAAAAGGCGAGTCTTTGTGTAATGCACTAACAAAATATAGTCGGAAGAAGAGGTATTTACTGATATACACCTCGCTGCGTTTTCGTATTGTTTGGTGCAGAACGGCGAGGATTTTTTGCTATAAAGCTTCCAAAACACAAAGACGGCTCAAGAATTGACAATACGTGATGGTATTTTCTCTTATAATAGCTTTCCTTCTCCTCGTCAATTTCCAGTCCGCCAGACATGCCACGGATCGTTCGGCTGGAAAGGCTTGTTTCCTTTTGCGATGGGATTGCCCCCTGGTGCTGCGGAGTAGAAATACAAAAGAACAGAGACAGAGGCAGAGAGATTGGGGGTTAAGGGGGAGGAGACAGAGAACAAGGAGAATTGAACCCAAGTTTGTTTCAACACAACATGCTGTAACATACAGTTACAATCTTCTTCTTCGTCATCTTCTTCTTTTCCATCTGCTTCTTGTTTTCCTCATTTTTCCATCTTCTTCTTCTTCTTTAGATATCAAGGTAAAGATATTTTTGTAAACTGGAATCAGAAGATAGAAATCAAATGAAGCCCCTTTCTCCTTTCTTCTTCTTCTGTGTGTGTGTGTGTGCAAGTGAGCGATTAGGAATTCCTTTTGATCAACATTTTATGTCTTAAATACACACAGAATTATTAAACCAATAGTTCGGAATCTCTTTTGTAGTGGACTTCTCTGTAAATTTAATCATTCGGCTGTAAAAAGTGATACGAAGCTCAAATAGTTGTTTATTTAGTCTTGGAATACAAAGAGACAACCATTCCGTTCTATTGTTGGCACTAGACTTACGTTTATTCGGGAGGTAAACTAATATATTTAATTTTCGAATTACCTAGCCAATTCACTATATGTATGCTTTGTAAATAATGTTGCAATTTCTGCGTTGAATTTAAAACTTTATTTTTTTTTTCTGGTAATCCTAATAGATCACTCTGTCAAGTCAGATATTGACAAATAAAGTAACTTAACACTAGGGTTGGGTTTGATGATAATAAAATAACTTTTGTTTTTGCAAATATAATAGTTCATTTTGATGATTTGACTGTATATTTTATTTTGATGATCAAATCGATTCACTGAATGGTTCAATTTCTGACTCACTATTTTAAATTTATAAGTTTAATTGGTCTGAGTAAATTATTTCTTCAAACCATAAAACATTATTTCTTCAAACTTTTTGATTCAATTGAAAGTTTATTTTAGTGGCCGCCATGATTTGAATTTAAGTTTCATTGTAATGGTCAAATTGATTCTCTGATTTAACTTACAATTTGCATAATTAACTACATCAATTAACTTAAAATTACAGTAATATTCAATTAAACACTTTATCCTCAGAGTAACTTTTATGGATTTATTGTGATTCAAGTTTGTCTAATAATAAATTTTATTTGCACAATTTAATTATCTGTGTATAATCTAGGATAAGTTTTATCTCTATTCTTAAATTCAGACTTTATTGGAAGAGAACGTTTGCTTTTGTAGCTTTTAATTTTGGCTCAATGTCAGAAAAATTCGTTTATTTTGTAGATTTAGTTCTATATGTAAAACTAGAAACTAGCGGCATCTTTATTTGGTTTTGGCCTCAGTAATTAGCTGTATGGTCAGGGCATCAGTACACTTGTGTAGTAAATAAAACCATTTTAGCTCGTATTGCAATACCTGCTGTTTATACACTAAATGTGGAACGCTACAGTCATAAAATTAATTTCTCACACATGGTGTGAGAAGAAAACAAGCCATATTTATTGATTCAAACATTTTTACGACCAGCAGAGCGTATATGATTGCAGAGTTTTATGAATCGTAACTTTGTAGCTAACTTTCTGTGAGAAAAACTTTCAGCGGGGACTACTTACTATACACATCACTAATGTAAAATGTTTATGTTCGTGTGTGTGTCTGCTCATAATGATATAGGGAACAAAATACCAATACCATGTTGTTGGGGGCAATGAGACGATTTCAACAACACCAAGATCATCTAGCACCTAGGGAAAGTACACTGGAAAGAACAAAGGTATTAGTGACATCTAGCGACGCCTTGCTCTTTATGGTTTGCGATGTTGTAAATAGGCTTTCCAAATCGTTGCTTGCCAGCTACTTCGGTAACCCAGACGAATTCCATTCCCGTTTAAGTCTACTTCTTTCTCACATAACATTGCGAAATGATCATACCTTTATTGACAGCTTTTTAAAATATTTTACAGTACTGTGGTTGCCACCATGCTTTACTTGTTTTCTACAAAAAATACTAAGGGCTTTAGTACTTTTACTCACTTGAAATGCCAAGCAAGCATTAGCAGAGGTTTGTTAATTAAAATTAGGTTAGAATATTATTATTATACACATGAAGATAGGACTCAGGAGACAGACGCTTCTCTCTGACCTACTTTCGGCTAGTGGCCATGTTGCTTCCAGTGTATTTTCCTTAGATGTATGAATTCTGCATTTGTAGGAGTAAAATTTATAAAATTGTTATCCTAAATACGCTACAACTTGATTTGTTATACACTATACAGGTATGGTTACAGAAAAGATTAAGAAGATGGCGCTAGTATTTGGGTCTGAGTTGGACTCAATTTCAATACAAATTATTCTTTATAAAAAAACATTTCATTTAAGTATTTGTAAATATTTAATATTTCCCTACCAAAGAAGTTGCTTTTAAACTCTTTAACTTGTAAATGAAGTTAATTTTCTTCACAAAAGGCAAAGCACTTAAAGAAGCTTTTCTAAAATTTGTCTTAAAAAAGAATAATTGGTTTGACATGTAACAAAAAGGTTTTCGCACAAAGGTCTGGTCTGAGAAACGCCATTATTATATTGTGCTGTATAGGAGTACTTGGCATAGAAATTCTAACACCAGGTTCACCACTTATTTTGGTGTCCGGATATCGTTCACCAGCAACTAAAGTAGTCAACTGGGATGTCGACATTATAGCCAACTTAGGTCCAAAAGTAGTACTTGCTAGTGACTTAAGTGCCAAACACGCAGTATGAAATTCCTTCGCTCACAACAATGCTGGAAATGCACTGCATGAGTAGCTCCTCACCTCTGTATTTAATGTATGTGCACCACTTACCATTTTCCCAAGTTTGGAGATCGCCCTCAGATATCCTTGACATAACTCTTTGCCAAAGCGTCCCACTCAGTGTGCACTGTGCAGCCATATGTAAACTCAGCACTAGATTCTGACCACGATCCCCTCATATTTAAAACTGGCACATCATGCGTGTACACGTAATGCATTTTCTATAAAAACCCACATAACATACTTGGATAGGTATAAACAAGAAATTAATTTTATGATTAACTTACAGAAGCGCCCACAAACCAAGGACGTAATTGACCAGGCTGTAGCAAATATTACTACAATCCAATAATTCAAACTGCAAGCAGCACTGGAAGAATTTCTCCACGCCCATCAGGTATACGGTTTAGTATCAGATTGCAAATTATATTCAATTAAAGCGTCGGGATAGCAAAAGATGGCAGCAAATATTTAACCAGCTTTGTTTATGGAATAAACTAAAGGGAAAAATTTAAACAGTAACCTATTGTGAAGTAATGTAGTACTTATACGTTTCAAGATATAAATGATCCGCGAATCTGGACTTACTTTAGATCTTTCCTCAACTCCAAAAACACATCTCGCGCAAGGGTGCTACAAGGACCGCAGGGTACCTACATGAACCCCAAGCATTCCTCAGCTGAAATGCAACGATGTAATAAAGTGTGTCCAGATGTTACATAGCTTTACACTTGAAGTGTGTCAAGATGTAACAAACGAGGTAAATATACGAAATGATGTCTTAGTCAAAATAGGGATCAAACGTCTATCACAGTGATTCCGCCAGATTCCCCTTGTGGGGATGTTACCCCCAAATCCTCAAGACCACCCCCTACCTTTGACATTTTTACGGTAAAAAAAAACGATAGAAACCATGCAACACTACAAATAAACCCTCCCAATTTTGACTTTACACCCCTTCCCAAAGTGAAACTCCTGACGGAATTCCTGGTCTATGATGAGGCAAAGTCCAAAGTTCGTCTTTCATCACGAGGAATTGAAAACTGCTATTGATGCAAACTTTCGAAAGAACAGGGGAATAACAATTGATGAGCTTCATGTAATGTCATCGTTTCCTACAATTAAAGTAATTTGTGAGCGATGGCAACATCCAGCCGGCCGGGTGGCCTAGCGGTCTGCGGCGGTAGGCCATCGGCTCGAAGGTCCCGGGTACGAGTCCCGGCAGCGGCATGAGTGTGGGTTTTTAACAGCTAAAGACGAATCGTGACGAGCCGAAGTCCAACGTTACTAGACTGGTCCATATAGAAATAAAGTTTACCAAAGTTTATGACAACGTCCCTAAGACTGTCAGCAACTGTTTCCTGAGGCACCAGAATTCTTCAACAAGGGGATCGTCAAGCATCTATCTTGATCTAAAAAAATACTTGGATGTCAATGAGGATTGTTTTGAAAACAAAAATAATTCTAGTAATAGTTTCATTGTGAAATACAATGAATTTGAGATTTAGATATTGATACGTTAAAAAAAATAAAAAAAAAAAAAAAAAACACATGGGAATTCAATTTAGACTCGAGTATTCAAAGTGGTCTCCTTGACGACCATTGTCAACGTGGTAAATCTAGGTGAAAACTTCGAGAGTAGTGAGCTCCGGAATTGGAACACTTACCGGTTAACAGAAAAGTACATTGGCTTTAATATACTAATTTTAATTTTTTTCTGCAAAAACTTACGCAGTAGTGAATATCATTGTCCCAAGTCCTTTGATTTTCTCTTCTTTATCGTCTCTTTAGTATTACCTTATTACATTACTTTACACTCGAACCTTCATATTCACGTTTTGAAGGCTTCCAATTTGCATTGGTACAATTTACGTTATCGGGGCCCACAAAATGAAAGATTTCTCTACTTTGTGAACTATTCTTCGACCATTGCTACAAATTAATGATAAGAAGTGTTCTCCTAGACATGCGATAACAATTATTTCCGTTAAATTAAGACGTAGCCGACGTGAATAATATTTTAATGAATTATGTGTATAGTGTAATCTTTTACGTAACGTCAATTAACTTTCTTCTCCCCCCTTTATCTCCACGTCTTCCTCATCAGAAGAGAAGCTTTCAGGTAAAAGAGGACTTCGCTGGTCATTGACCTCTTGGTAAACTTCTTTCACCTAAATCCATCCGTCGGTTGTTTAGCCATCACAGTGTCACCTGTCTCAACTCAAATCTTGTTCAACTAGTTGATGGTGGCAGTAATACTCCTTTTTTCTTCTTCTTCTATTCGTGAGATAAGGATAGAATAGAAGAAAGAAGAAGAAGAAGCAGAGATTGACTTATCTTGGAAGAGCAGAAAATCAAAACAAAACTGCTCGATCGGTCCCTCTCTCTCTCTCTCTCTACCTTTATATGATGAAGAAGGAAATGTGGCGGTTATAGGGAACGGGACACAGGAGTCACGTTTTACACTAAGTAACATCAATCACATCAGGAGTGACAGCAAAAGAGAAATAGAGAATGAGAGGAAGGACTTAAAAAACAAAATCTGAGGAAGAAAGGAAGGGATTATGTAGAAGAAAATGAGTTACGTCAAGAGAAAAAAAGGAAAAACTAAATGTTTAGTATAAAAGACAAAAAAAAAATATCAAGAAGGTCATTGAGGATTACGGAGAAGTCAGACAAAATTTAATTTTGTTCTCTTTAGTATGATCTATTAATAGTAGCCTCTTGTTGTGCTGAATAACGGAAGGACATATAGGGTGTTTCAAAATGATTTAAAAAATTTCAAGTTGTTATACGTATATACTTCAGAAACTGTCAAAGTTAGATGTAATTTCAAACATATGCGAAGGAACTATTCAAGTTTAATTATCAGTGGATAACAAGATGTTCAATGTAAGATCCCTTCGTTGCTCTGCAAATGTTAATACGGTAATCGAACTCCGTCCAGGGACGTTGTAGCATGTTCTTAACAATGATTTGCAGCAACGTGTGAGTGCGATCTTTCAATTCACACATACGTTGGGGTTGGGGACATGAGTCAATAAAAAATCCTCCCCGTACACTTTCTGGACTTTGGTTCGAGGGCGGTAGACACCTAGATTGTCCAGTCTTTTGTGCTTTGATGGATTGTTTCCTGCTTATATTCAAATACTTCTCTGATCTGTCTTGTAACTATCTTGATTCCTAGAATCTGGCAGATAGAGGACATTTCTTTCTACAGAGCGCTTTTTATCTTATCGTGAAATTCTTTAGTGAACCAATTTGGATACACTTTTATTTATACATGGCTCATTTTGGTGCAATTTCCTCTTCATACTCACCATTATCACTCTTTACCATAAAATTCACAATCGTCTCCTATGTTTGTCTCTTCATTATCTTCATTTTCTTTTTACAAACCCTCCCAGTTTGCATGACTCTTCATTCAGTTTTGCATCATCAATTTTTTTTCCTCCGTCAAGACGCCATTTTAAATTAGACCGTTTAAATTACTTACTACAAACACACACTAAACACAAAGTAGTACTCTCCATTAATTGTTCACCAACAAAATGTCATAACAGTTATATTGTTCAACAATTGATCAAATACGTTTGAAATTATTCTTGCATTTTTGTCCACTCTTACAATCAATAATGAATCAAGAAAAGTGCATTAAAGTTATTTTTTACTGTTAATAGTAAATAAACGTTACGTATAAGGTGGGATTTTCATATTCAGCATCGAGCAAAATTATGAAGGTGCACAACATTTCAGCCTCTACAACCAAATAGGCGTTTATGTCGAGCGATTTTTATAACTGGTGAGGTCGCCTGATCTGGGGCTAACTATATACTGTACTCGTTGTGTTGAGGTACAGATATTGTCAACGTTTTACACATCTAGAATAAGACAGACAGGAATAGCGAAAATTAACACACTTTTAATTGCTGTGTAGTTCTCATATTCTTGAATTTTGTTTTATTTATGTAGCCACTCATTTCCACTGACTAAAATCCTAAGAGGAATATTGTTTAGGGTAATTAGTAAAACCGTTAGCACAAATATTCGGCAAGACATTTATTTCGTTACAAATCCATCTTACGATGAATGTATTAAAAGCTGGTCAAGCATATTTTTGTGTGATCTCCCAACATGTATTTGTAGGCATTCTCAAATATACTTTGAGATATGGACGTATTCAGAAATTGTGTGTTCTGGGAGTACAAACTATTCCCGAAATTCCGATTTATAGGTAATGTAATATTATATATTTTATGTATATTTTATATGCGTATAGATTATAGGAGAGCGCTCCTGCAAAAACTTCTTGAAACCTTTTGAAATAAATTTTGTGGATAAGTCTCTGCTCTGAGAGCTAAGTTTATGAGTTAAACGAAGTATCTAAAATTATCCAAAGTATTTGAATTTGTGTTCTAATGTGCAAAGTAAACTAGAAATGTCACTCTACAATTAGGTAACTGTAGTCATAAGGAAGACACTAGTGATCATCACAGACATTGATTTGAACAAACCGAAACGAAACAGAAAACAAACAGTTGGATACTCTGATCGGTCTTCCTTGAAATGTGGTATGTAACCAAACAACATGGTATCCATCTGTAGAAAAAAAAATATGACAAGAAAAAATCTCTTGTCTTCATCACTTTCCGTGCTTTTCACCACCGCCTTCATTGAAGCTGTCTGTTGTGCAGAAGTGCTAAAGATTCCACCATGTCTAGAGAAACGCCAAAGTATTAAAGAGAGAGAGAGAGAGGGAGAGAAGCAGAGAAGCCCCTTTCGATGATATATTTGCCTTTAAACAATCAGCCACTTCTCTTTCTACCCACTTCCATTCTGCCCATCCTCTTTTCATTTCACTGTTCTGTTCGTGTGTCTTTGTTCCCTTTCAATGTGGCTCATTAACTCTCTGAGAAGAATGAAAGTGAAAAAGAGCGGCAAAAGGGGACACTGGAAGAGGAAGAGAAATCAACCGTTGGCCGTCCGTCCTGTTGTCTGTCTATTAAGAACTTACGCATATTGAGTCTCTCTCTCTCTCTCTCTCTCTCTCTCTCTCTCTCTCTCTCTCTCTCTCTCTGGTAAAAGACAAGTATATTTATGAATCGGTTATAGACTCTTAAAATGTACTCAATCTCCTTATCTCTAGGTTACACTGTAAAAAACCACTTAACATTCTTAATCTACTTATCTCTAGGACTTAAAATCCTGTCCTCAATCTGTTTATCTCTAGGTTATACTGTAGAAATGCTTAAAATGTATTCAATCTGCTTATTTCTTGGTTACACTGTAAAACATAATAGATTCACAAATGCACTAAAATGTTAAAATAGTGATTAGAAGTGAAACATGTACACGTAGATTTATAAAAATGATCGATGACAAAAATCTTCAAATTTCAAAACTGCGCACAATACGGCAAAAGTGGGCCAACTTTAGGTGAGAAACAAAACGTGTAACTATTTTATTTTAAATCTGCATAATATGGCGGGTCTGTGCAATGAACATTGATCAATTTCTCTGTCAGAAAAAAAAATCCCATTGGGAATTGTCGATGAATCTAAGAGCACAAAACGTGATATAAACTTCATTCATTAAAAAAGATGTACAACAAATGCTTACAAACTGAAAAGAAATTCGTGAATTTTGAAGGTGATATTTGCACAAATACAAATTAACGTTCCCTAAGTTATCCTTGTAACACAGAATGTATTCGAAAAACTTGATCATGATTCATCGTATTTATGTCACAAACTTACTGCTACATTGAACCAGTACGCGAGTGAGAATTTTGTCCGTAACGGACCTTTTTACTTAATCCTGTACAGTTACCCTCATAAGTCACCTGACGTAAATGCGGTGCAATTATTTTTTCTCTGGTCATACAAACTGTTAGCGTATACTACAGTTACTAATAACTCTGAATGAACTAAAAAACACGCATCGTTACTGCCCTCTAGTGAACGCCTATGGACATGCTGGAGATACTATAATATTAATTCGATTTTCGCTTTGATGTTGTTCCTTCCATTAAACAAAGTCACGTAAATCACTTAATATAGGTGAATAACATCAATTTAAAGAGTCTTTGTTCAAACTATTGTTTCACTATTCACTCCATCCTTGTAAACTTCAAATATATAAATAATTAACATCCAATTTAATATTTCAAACACTCTGTGTATATCGGTATAGTGCAGTTGGACATATTTTTTTTTCTTTATTAGATTAGAAGTCATTCTTGTTATGAATTTCTGTGTCACAAGTATGTGTCTATGTATTTGGAAACTAAATCTTTTCTCTAACGTATTTCCACACTACGAGCAGAACAGAAGAGATCGTTAACAGCTCCTTAGCCCTACTAGAACGTTAATTGAAGAAGGAACTTAAAACTCTAATAGGCAACCAAATAAACGTTCAATTTCAGAACTGTCTTTCTTTTTTGAAATGTTCAAAAGAGAACAAAAGACATTAAAAAAGAAAAAAAATGCTTCAGAAAGTGAGCTAAAGAACAGTAGTCTGATCTTTAAGTAGCAGAACAGAGAACGGATTTCTAAAGGAAAACTAAGAAACACATTTCTTTTTTGGCCGCACACATACAACACACACACACACAAAAGTTCAAGTTCCTCTTCTTTTTGAGCTTTTGTCCCTCCTGCCCTCCCACAACCTTCCTACACGAAGTAATCTTTTCTTAGAGAGACCGTTACACTTTTTACATTCTGATGCACGTTTGGAGGTTTTTAAGCGAAAATAAGAAAAGTGAGATAGAGAAAGAAAGAAAGAGACAGAGAGAAGGAAAAGAACCTAAAAAAAAATCCGCTTAGCTTCTTGGAACAATTTCCCACACCTGGTACCAACTTCCTCCGGTGGCCCAGTTTCTTACACATCTTTCTCTCTCTCTCTCTCTCTTTCTTTCTTTCTCTCTCTTTCTCTCTCTCCCTGCTTCCTTCTTTATTCCAAAGACTTGCTCTCGCCTTCACACGCATGCACACATACACACATACTAAAATGCGAACACGTGTAATCTGGAAAATTGTTTTGGGGTTAATAATGTTTTAAGAGCATGGACACAGTGCTTTTGGAAATAGAACCAAAACTACTTTAAAGAAAAAAAATCATCTGCTTTGATGTTGTGTTTTTTTTAATTATAGTGATTCATTTTGAATTTCTATCAAGAAGAAATTATAAACCTTTGTTGACACTATTCGTGGCTTAAATATAATGTACAAATTTTCGTTCAATGAAGTTCATATTTCAGAAGCCCATAAAAGGGTTATATGCGTAGTCATACATGGCTTTTATTCTTGTTTCTGATTTGTGATCTGTATATGGTCACACGAAATTTGACGGTTCAAGATTGGAGTTCCCTTCTGCTCAGTTGCTTTCAATAATAATAGATCAGCGTTGAAGCTTTGGAGTTCAAATCAGAAACCGAATCTGTTTCTACATGTATCATAGGCGATAGAGTTGGTCTTTACATTACTTACAATAATCTTAGCAGAATTTCCAATAATCTAGAAAACAACTCATTTAAATTATTTTAGGAGAACAAAGGAATTATCGTAAATATCATAAAATATAAAAATGATCAATTGTTGCAACTTTTATCATATAATATCAAACAATCAATTGTTGGAACTTTTATTATACTGT